>CAUYRH010167038.1:0-21031 GCA_963574655.1 Perodicticus potto | reverse complement strand
GGCTATCTCTCACAGTACGATCAAAATGTTTCTGATTGTATATGAAGCACATTCTGCCCTATGATTGCACTAATGTACACAATTATGATTTAATAAAATTAATAAAAAAATAAAAAATAAAAAAAAACCAAATAATTCGATGTTTCTTGAAAAAGAAAAAAAGTCCTACCAAACAAACCTGTCTATGTGTAAAATAGGAGCTCCAGCATGTGACCTCTGATAAAAGAAAGGGTCATCCCAGGGTTTGTCCACATTCAAGATTTAGCTCATTTGACATCTGCGCTCCCTCTTAGTTCTTGACTACGATGACTCTGAGATGCCTGGTGTTGTAGGTTGAGACTTTCTGGGAGCATAATGGTCTTTTTCTAGTTTAAGGTTCACATTTTATGCAATATTTTTACAGGTCTCTGTCAGGCTTTCTTCAGCTTGGTGAGAAGATCTTTGTCTCAATACTTCCAGACAAACTTAATGACAGGATCCTTGTGAAATTGCTTTCTACATGTTAATTTCTTTTGGATGTTAAGCAACAACATGCAGGAACTTGAGCAAAAATCGTAGAGACCCTTAATTCCTTCAAGATGGTGTTCTTAACGACTGGCAGCCTAAAGAGAACAATGTAAGCAATGCTAGTGGGCCATTCACAAGGCCACTCAGGAGTGAGACATGCAAGCTCAGCTTAGATTCCTTTACATCTGCTCCTAGTCCTTACAATTCAATCTGTAGGAAGTGAAATTACCTGCAGGATTGCAGTTATGTTGAGAGTATGCATACATGCATATATAAATTCCTAGATGTCAAAACCTATAATGTAATGCTTAAAAGTGTGAATGCAATTACAGTTGACCCTTGGACAGCACGAGTTTGGGTCCACTTAGACATGGATTTCCTTCTTCTCTGCCTCCCTGAGACCTCAAGACCGACTCCGGTGCTTCCTCCTCCACCTCACCCCACTCAATGTGAAGACAAGGACAAAGACCTTTATGATGAACCATTTCCACTTAATGTATAGTATATTTCTTCTTCCTTATGATTTTGATTAACATTTTCCTTTCCCTGACTTATTTTATTGTGAGTATGCAGCATATGATATCTGTTGATTGACTGCTTATGTTATTGGTAAGGATTCTCGTCAACAGAAGGCTATTAGTAGTTAAATTTTTGTGAGACCAAAAGTTAACTTAGAGTTTTGACTGTATAGGAGTTGGGCACCTCTAACTCCCATGTTGTTCAAGCATCAATTGTGTATATAATTGTTATATATAAATATGTATTTAAACTTATGACTACAGTTATAGATAACATACATACTATAAATTCAGTATGTATATGCATATATTTAGCATCTAGTTATTTTCATTTCTTCTGACGTGTATATCAGCCTATGATTTTTATGTTTTCTGATTTGCTTAATGAATGTACATTACTTTTAAAATTAAGAAATACTACATACTGTAAGACTAAATATACTTGAGTGAGTAATCAGAACAGCTTATGCCATATAAATTGTAATTTAGTATTTTTATGAAGAGTGAGAGGAATAGATATCCACATGTTAATATTTTTAATACAACATGCATAGAGTGGCCTGCTATGTGCTCAGCTGCAATATTTTCCTGATTATGTTCATACTAATTTAAATTATAAACAAGAGTTAAGCAAAAGAAAAAATATATAATTTCAACACATATATGGCTGTGTGAAGAGTAGAATTTGTTTAGTGGGTTATACTCAGTGAGAAATTACAAAATATATGTAAGATTTCTTCACATTGTCTAGACATCCAAAAGAGACAGGGGTAAAGAGAAAAGTGATTGTAATTAAATGTGGATTTTCAGTCTGTGCTGTGAGAAAAAAAATGAGAAACAAAAAACTTCTGTGCTATTTGGGGTTGAAAAGCCAACATGTCATGAACCAAGAAGAGAGGAAATTGCCTTCCTGTCTTCCCTGTTGAGCAGACTGTTCCCTGAATATCAAATTTATTACAGAAAATTATAATACTAAAAACCTGAAATTTATTGCAGTTTTAGAAAAGAACAAAACAATAAGAGGAAATTAAGCCTTGACTGGAATTGCAAAATGAAATGAATTAAGTGTACATATGAGACCTGACTATTATGTTTGTGCACTCATCCTAAAAAAAGTGCTGCTCAACTCATTGCTGAATATCACTGTAGTCACCTTCAAGGCGCTCCCCTTGGGAAGCTGTGCACCAATGCCAGTGCCTAATCCACCTTTCAAAGCAATTTTGGAACTTTTTCTGGAATGGCCATCAGAGCAGTTGTCATATGAGGTCTGACAATGAAGTCATAAGCTTTTCCTAGAAAAGTGCTATATACCTCATTGCTGGGCATCAGATGGCCACAAGAAGTACTTCAAAGGTGACCAAGTGATATTCAACAATGAGGTATGTAGCACTTTTCCTAGGATGAGTTTGTGAACTTAATTATCATACCTTATAATTAAATTAGAAATACGGTCATTAGGGAAAAAAAAAACTAGAAATGATAAAGCAATATAAGAGTTGCCCCCCAATTTTTCGATACAGAAAATTTTGATGGAAATATTTACAAGAACAGTCTATGTAGTGTTCAGAAATTTTAGAAAAGCTGCTAACCATGAGTTTTCTTGGTCAATATGCTGTTTTCCATTTGTAATTTGTTTATTTATTAATCCTTATTTCACTTACATTGAACTGAATTGGGTGAAAAGATTATACCTGTTCAGCACTTGGAGAGATTTAAAAATCCCTTTGATTCTCCTAACATTTATAAATAACAAACAAAATTGGCACATTATTGCTGCCAATATTTCAATTGAATAAAGTGCCCAGAATAAAATTACAGTGAAATTTGTAATTGTCCATGTTTTTACAATAAAATCAATAACCAAAATCCTGCAGGTACTGTTCAAAATATAAAAAAGGCACAATGCCTGCCAGTCTGAAGGTTATGTACTAAATAAGTGGAAACATACTTGATGGAATGAAGTGAAGTTCAAAAAACATAACTCTCTCAAAGTAGGAAAAATACATACATTGCCCTGGTGGCTGTAAGAATGTGCCTCTCAGATCTCAAACTACAGAGATTTTAACTGATGAAGAGTTTCAGCAAAACCATCCCTATGTTTTTGCAAAGATTTCCGGTCTCCTGGGCTGCTCCTGGTAATGACTGGGCATTATAGGGATATGAAGGTAGACCCATTCTTTTTGGATGCAAAAATCCTCTTGTGATTGACTGCTCAAGGACCCCCTGAGAGTCTTTCCAAATGTTTTATGAGATTTTATACAATTGAGGAAGTTTCTATCCATTCTTTCTTCCTTCCTATCTTTTTTTATTTGGAATCAGACTTGCATCACATTTTCCCAGCTTTTTCCTGCTCTCTTTATATTTTCTGTCTTAAGTGTTTCCCTAAATCCTTGAAAATTTAATTCTGTTCTTGTATCTGCCTGGTGGAAGACCAGGACTCATAAAATTGCCTTTCTTAATTATAATCTTTAATATAGATCTATTCAGTTAGCTCCCAGTGTGGATGATTGATATTTTTGGCAATTAGCTATTTTGTGTTCAATAAGGTTTTCTAAAAATTTATAGAAATTAGATCAAGATG
Organism: Perodicticus potto; assembly: GCA_963574655.1. Taxonomy (NCBI): domain Eukaryota; kingdom Metazoa; phylum Chordata; class Mammalia; order Primates; family Lorisidae; genus Perodicticus; species Perodicticus potto. Next base: position 17,425 of record CAUYRH010167038.1, on the reverse strand, counting down.
ACCAACTGAGCACAGAATCACCTAAGCCCTGCCAAAAAATCTAAAATTTAGAGGGAATAGAACTAGTATATGAACAATTTGGAGAGGGGATAAAGAGGAATTTCTTTAAAAGATAAATCAAATACAACTAAATTGACCAGTTTTGAGGAAAACAAAGACCATAGATTATGAGAAGAAGTAATATTTGACAGCAATAACAGATTTAAGAGAAGTACAAAAAAATCATTTTTTAAAAATAGAAAAATTAGTTTATATATATACTTCAGTATGTATACCAGAAGAAATGCAACACGGTAAGAGCATTTGTGAACAACAAATTCAACAGGAAAAATCAATATTTTATTTCATTAAAAGGTACAAAAAGGTATAACACCATTTCTGCAGAATGAAAGAAAACCATGACAAAGTTATAAAAAATAATGATCTGGGAGAAATTATCTGTAGAAGACTAATATTAAGAATATATAAAGATATCTTGTACTTCCATAGTGAAATACCAATAAAGAGGAAAATAGATGAAACTTATGAATTACCAGTTTAAAGAAGAAATCCAACTATACAATAAGCATATTAAAAAACACTTAACCTTACTAATTACCAGGGAAATGGAAATTAAAATAGCAATTTGGTAGAATGTCAAATTAGAAATTTAAAAATATTTTGATTGTGCAATTTAGCTTCTGAGTATAATCCTAGGAAAATATTTGTCTATGGCCATGAATAAGAATTGATATTTAATCAATATATCCTGTAATAGTATTTTATTTTTGTTTTGGGATATTCCAATTTCTTTTCATTTATTTATTTATTTATTTATTTATTTATTTATTTTATTAAGTCATAACTGTAAACATTAATGCAGTTATGGGATACAATGTGCTGATTTTATATACAATTTGGAATGCTCACATCAAACTGGACAACTAAACCTTCACCTCACTTAATTATTATGTTAAGACATACTATACTCTTAATAGATTTGACATGTACCCTTGCAATATGCACCATAGGTGTGGTCACCCCATTTACCCTCCCTCCATCAAACTTCCCTCCTTCCCTTCCTTCCCCTTCCTCTTCCCTTCATTATCTTGAGCTATAGTTGTGTTTTACCTTTCACATAAAAGTGTGGGTAATTATACACTGGTTTCATACTGAGTACATTCATACTGCACTCATACTGAGTACATTGGATACTTTTTCTATATTCTTTTTTTATTACTAATTTTGAGTTGTAATAATCTCTTCTCTTATGGAATCTCTTCTGACTGGTCAATGCCCAAATTATTCTGAGTGTAAAATATTTCAAAAATCACTCTCGGTAAAAAATCGTTTAGAAAGATGTACATAATACTATTGCTATTTGATAATAAAAATAAGAAATTGCAAAACAACTTAAGTATACCCTATTAAGGGAATAAACTAGTAGGTGATATGTATTCACATGAGAAGGAGCTATGTTTCAGTTGAAGTAAATGAACTAAATCAACATGTGAAAATGAGTTATTGGCATAAAACAATTGTGCACAAATTCTAATGATAGGTTTAAAGTCTTGTTAAAGATATTTCTTTCATAATAAAGTTTCTTAGTTTTTTTTATTATTAAATCATAGCTGTGGACATTAGTGCAATCAAGGGATACAATGTGCTGGTTTCATATACAATCTGAACTATTTTCATCAACTGATTAATATAGGCTTCATGGCATTTTCTTAGTTATTGTATGAAGACATTTGTATTCTGCATTTAGTAAGTTTCACCTGTACCCTTCTAAGATGCACTGTAGGTGTGGCCCCACCAATTATCCTCCCTCCACCCCAACCTCGCCCCTCCCTTGCTCTCCCTTAACCCTTTCCCCATATTCTTGTGCTTTAGTTGGGTTATAGTCTTCGTATGAAAGCCATATATTAGCTTCATAGTAGGGCTGAGTACATTGGATTATTTTTCTTCCATTCTTGAGATACTTTGCTAAGAAGAATATGTTCCAGCTCCATCCATGTAAACATGAAAGAGGTAAAGTCTCCATCTTTCTTTAAGGCTGCATAATATTCCATAGTATACATGTACCACAATTTATTAATCCATTTGTGGGTCTATGGGCACTTGGGCTTCTTCCACGACATAGCAATTAAGAATTGGGCTGCAATAAACATTCTGGTACATATATCTTTATTATGATGTAATTTTTGGTCTTCTGGATATATACCTAATAAAGGAATTACAGGATCGAATGGCAGATCTATTTTCAGATCTCTAAGTATTCTGCAAATATCTTTCCAAAAGGAATGTATTAGTTTGCATTCCCACCAACAGTGTAGAAGTGTTCCCCTTTCTCCACATCCACTCCTACAGACACATGAAAAAATGCCCACCATCCTTAATGATCAGAGAAATGCAAATCAAAACTACTATGAGACATCATCTAACTCCAGTAAGATTAGCCCACATAACAAAATCCCAAAATCAAAAAAATTTTTTGAAAAACTTGTGTCTCCTTGAGACTGTGCACTCTTTAAATGCTTGAACTGTATTTTACTCATCTGTGTATCCAGAGGATGAAATAAGTTGTTTACCTCTTCATAAACACTGAACAAGTGAATGTATAGGTGAATGATTAAACTAAGCATTTGATACATGGTATTACATATTTCTTAACTTTCCAATTAAACTATTCCAGCTAAAACTCAGGTAATGGGAGAAATCAAGATTGCGCTGAAGAAGGAAATGAAGACGGATGGTGAACAACTAATAGTTGAAATTCTCCAATGTAGAAATATCACATACAAATTTAAGTCTCCTGATCATTTACCAGGTATCTTATTTTGTAATGATCAATATAATCTAGGCTTTTTCTACATCAAAATGTGCTTTAAATATTTTGAAAAATGCTAATTAAAATTTTAACTTCATGTAAATTTAATTTATAAAATTTAAATGTTAATTTAAAATTTTTGTGTATTTATACACCAAAAAATCAGAAAAATGAGAAAAAAAGAAAAAATGGAAGAAGTTCTAATATTTTCTTGTTTTAAGTAGATTTTTTCAGTTCATAAGTTACAGTAATGACTAGGCAACAAAAACATAAATTTAAATTGCTAAGAAAACTGGCGTATCTTGTAATTACTTTATGTTGTCTGATACAAATTGTACACAATCTGCTGGCGAGGGAGAACTCTCAATATGCAATTATGATTCTTTCCATGGAAATTCGTATGTTGATAAACACAGTGGACTGAATTCTCATTTTCAGATTTATATGTGAAAATATACGTGATGAACATCTCTACTCAGAAAAAGGTGATCAAGAAAAAAACAAGAGTCTGCAGACATGATCGGGAGCCTTCATTCAATGAAACTTTTAGATTCAGTCTGAGTCCCGCAGGCCACTCTCTTCAGGTAACTGTATTATATAGTTGCTGATTTATCATTGGTATACATGTTGGATTTATTTGTTTTCCATTCAATTATACACTATGTATATACTGTTCATGTCTATATGACATTTGAGAAGTGACTTAAGCCTTGGTGGCATCTTCCCCAGGAGTTGTTTGGAATTCCACAGTCCACTCACCCCACCCAATCAGCTGCAAATCTTCACCACCTGCTGAGTTTTTTTACATAGATTTTTCTTGTTCTCGTGCTCACCAGCACTAATCCTGTTTGGGCCCCCATCTTTGTTATTCAAATTATTTTGTCAGTTTACCTGGCCTGTCTGTCATTATTATCTCATCCCTTTAATTCATTTCATCACAGAACTGCCAGAGTTATCTTTTTAAAACCCTGGTTAGTATATAGCCTCTTAATGACTTACCATTGTCTTGAATTCTTCAAGACTCCTCCAAGTGGAGTTTTAATTGTACTTAGTCTCAGCTCCTTGAATGCTTTTCTACTCTCTCAATGTTCCACTCACACCAGAATCATTTCAAATCAGGCTAAGCCTCTAATCCTTGTTTGTATTTTTCCTCCCTTTCAAAGCTCACTGTCCATCTCTCTCCATCCTTCACAGGACTCTCATTTGTCAGGGCCTCTACTGATGATTCTGGGTACAATTCATCAAACCTTATTCACAAAGTGTTTTGCTGATTTTCTTAGGCTATTAATCCCAGTCTGTTTTGCACAGTTATTTGTAAACTTGCCTGTCACTGCTTCTATGCTATCAGTTTCTCTAGGGTGAGACTGAATTTTCATTGATCTTCTTCCTACATCCTAACACAATGCTTTGCACATAGTATGTCCTCAAGAGAAAAATGATTGAAAAAGTATGGTAACAGAGGTACCAAAACTTAAAGGTGTGCACTAGAGATAAATGCAAGAGATATTACCAAGCAAAAAAAAAAAAAAATGCATTGAGAGGATTAGATCTATTAGAGAGGAAGGGAATACAAATTAAAAGAAACACTATCCCCACTAATGTGTCAATCACGGAGATTAATTAAGTAGCCAGAGAGGGAAGCTGAGAATGAGCACAGAAAAGATCATGAGTCTGAAATGAATTTGATAAGAAGGCAGAGACCTAAGTTAAAATATACAGTGTCACTTGAAATTTCAATCCCAGAGACCAGGAGAGATAGTCCATCTAAAAATATAGGTTTTGGGCAGCGCCTGTAGCTCAAAGGAGTAGGGTGCCAGCCCCATATACCGGAGGTTGTGGGTTCAAACTCAGCCCCGGCCAAAAAAAATAAATAAATGAATAAATAAAAATAAAAATATAGGTTTTGAAGTCAGAAACATAAAATTAAAATTTCAGCCAGGAATAAGGATGAATTATCTGAAGAAGCTGCTAAACAGAAAGGCAGAAAGGAAAAAAAAAGGAAGAAAGGAGAAAACAAAAAAAAAAGAATTGTCAAGGATTAATGTTTAGCTCTGCCAAATGCCCTCAACCTTTCTTTCAACTCATCTGTAACAAAAAAAAAAAACAAACAAAAAAAAACAAAGAAGTCTTTAGTTTAAGATCCTGTGGGATAAGATAGGTTTTACATGACTTAAGAAACTACTTTGGTAGTGCATACGGTGATAAAAATCACCACTAAATTAAATACAAAATATAATGAATGACTTGTGAACTACTATTATTTCAGCATTCAAATAACTTTGTATTTGCAGGCTTAGTATTTCATAAACTAGTCAAGAAAGTATTTAGCAAATTTTTTGTGAAACTTTCCATCAGTTTAAGCATTGGTTAGAATTAACTGGTTATTCATTTGTTTAGTCTTCTCATATCTTTTAGGATATGCCTTTTCCTTGGGGGGATAATAAAAACGATGGTGTAAATCCATGCATATTATGCAACTCTCCTGAGGATATCTGGGTTATTAGCTCACTTACAAGTGTGCCCACTACTTCTGCTCAGCCACCTCCTCTCCTGTCTGTGCTATTTCTTTGATGAGTAAATGCCTTAAAAGAGGTTGAAAAATGTGCACATATACATGTATATATTAAGTACACATAATTTTGGTTATTTGTTTCCAGATTTTGCTTTTTTCCAATGGAGGGAAGTTTATGAAAAAGACCTTGATTGGTGAAGCATGCATCTGGCTTGATAAAGTGGATCTCAGAAAAAGAATAGTCAACTGGCACAAACTTTTGGTCAGTCCTACTCAAACGCACTGAAGGAACGTGTCTGCTCAGGGGATAGAAACTGCTCTACATCACTGCTAAGGCAGTCTTAGAGTCGGATACTGTTGTACTAAGCTACGTTTTCAGGGGCAAACATGAGAGGGGACCAACTGCTGAAAGCAAACTTAAAGCCTTGTAAATGTATTGTTACGGAACACCCACACATACAAAAGACTCAAAGGCAAAAGTGCACATGCTAAAGACAAAAACATTAAAGAAATGGAGCTCTGAGACCTTTACTTTCTCATGACTGTCAAGAGACACAGAGAAATTTTAATTGCTTAAGGGAAAATCCTTTGAGCAGCATTGAGCTGTAGCTTAAGACTAAGGCTCAAAGATTAATAAGGTTTCCAGTGCAAAGAAAGGTAATCCTGTATGCAGAGAAATCTTGGTTGAAAGGAAGAAATTATAGAACAAATCTTAGTTTTCAAAAGTTAAAAAAATCTTTCTTGTTCATCGCTCCTGGGACAGCTTATTGTTTTGAGCTTCTGACATAAGCTACACCTGCAATATATGTCCAGGACTCGGAGTGAGGGAGCTGTGTTCGTAGGGAAAATGGGACAGGAGATGAAGAAATTGTGGTTACGGATCATATTGTATCGGTTTTCTCTGCGTCTGAATGTTCCAAGGGTGTACGACACCAAGTTTTGGAATCCATATGGTACAAGCACAATTGTTTCAGTAAAATTTGAAATAATATAGAATGAAGGAAATAGCTAGGTAGAAATAAAATTATATTTATCTAGAAATAAAACCACGAATGGCTAATAAAGAAGAATGTTGTCCCACAAAATATTGGGATTTTGAATAAAAATTTAAAAATCTCCATAACTTAACACTAAGTCAAATTATTTTCAATCTATGTACCACAGGACCTAGATTAAATTGGCGTGTTCTAGGAAGCATGGTAACTTACTTTTTGTGGAATTGCAAATAAATGTATTATCCTGAATATTTCTTTCCTCTTGAGTGATGTATTGACAGAGAAAGAAAATTCTTCCTCTGGCAAATAAACCACATTCACTTTGAGATATCGATTAATTAAATTAGTGTCATTTCCTCTTTTCCATAACTTTGGTTGCTTTTTTCCCCTTAATGAGTTAATTCATTAAATGATTGTACAATGAAAACCTGACATGAAACTCAAGTTCTCCTTAGCTCTCTGTTTTCCTCCTTAGTGAAAGTGGCACAGTGATCAAGTTCATTGATGTGGGGAAAACATATGTAAAGTCAACATTAATTAAATTAAAATATACTTTGAGTTGTTTCAATAAGATAAAATAAAGCAACTAATGTCTGAAGACTAATTGTAAGTCTTAAAATAAAGCATGCTCTTCTCCATCATCAACTTTTATAAGAGAAGTCACATGGAGTTGTGGAAAACACCCCAGCCTGGGAGGAAAAGCCCGGCTTCTGCTCTTGGTTCTGCTATGTCACCTGGCAATGTCACTGAAACCCACTTTCTCCCTGTTTTCTTACCTGTAGGATAAAAATAATTATTCTGTATATTCTTCACCCTAACAATGGGATGTTGGAATGATCAAAAAGTAATGGGTGAAAGATGAAAGCACATTTCCAAATATGGCTTTACACACGGAAGTGAAGAATAACCATTATGTAACATTTTAATTCTCAAATTTTGTATGTGAAAAAACATTCTCTAAACCAATGGCAAGCATTGGTATGGGTAAAAGCAATGAATTAACTCTGAAACTCGGTTTTTTGGTTTAAAATATAAAGTTTTATTTAATCTGAAAAAGGATGAATTAAGTGAAAATGATTTGCAAATTTTGGTAGCCTAAATTAAATGAATTATGCTAACCTTATCCCATTCCCAAGGCCTACCCAAAATAAACAAATCAAATTTCTTCTAAAAACAGTCTTAGTTTAAAAGCTCCTGCTTTATTCAAGGATGAGGAGTTAGTGGGGCTAGAGGAAACTATCTCCAAAATATTGCTCGAATGTTAAATTTTCTGACTTTCAAAAGAAACAATACTTGAAATTGGAGAGGACTATAAAACACTACAGATGAAATAATTTTTATTTCTAATATATCCCAGGCTATATATGTTTATGATATTCATAAAGAAATACAAATTCACTCTTCTCCAAAGAAGGATAACCATCACTTCTCTCCCTCCATTTTTTATCCCCTTCCCCCAACAATGCAATGTCATTCGCCATTGATATTGCTCTAAAATAAGCATGGAGGGAGGGGAATGGTCAAAGATAAGATATTGCTGGGATTTTATTTTTAGAAACCACTAGATCTGCTGATGGTTGCCATGGATATTTCCAGCAGAAGCTAGCCCTCGAAGAAGCCTATAATCATCACTCAAAATTGGGGGAAAAAAGGCTCTAGTATCTTCTGACATAAGAAGGCTTTGCTATTTACCCTTAAAAGTAAACCCTGGTTCATCTTTAGTTGTCCAGAGGTAGGAACCAGTTGTTGGATGAACAGTTAGCTTACTTCATTCCGAGTGCAATTTCTTTTAGAATACTGTAAATGGAGGAACCACTAAAACAAAGATCATCTCTCGGTAGCTATTTAACTTGAAAGAAAAGGAATCTTTCCATTATCGGTGCCCCTCTATTCCAAGGTAACAGTGATGGGGCGAGGTCAATCAAGAGAGTTAACGACAGGGCTTCTTTTTTGTGCACCAGCATTCCCCTTCAGAGAGCAGAAGAGCCTGCCTGCGTGCCAAGTTCACAGCTGACCAAACTCCTAGGTTGTACTGGAATTATTCTATGCAACCCTGATCCTTAAATGAATGCATTCCTTCTGAATGATGTTGATTACCCTCCTTACAACAAAACTATTTCTTTTTTAATTGCAAATAGGGCTCTTGGTGTTTTTTACTTTTTTGTATATATCACAGGACATGGTTTTCAACTTTTTATTTTATTTTATTTTACTGGAATTAGTTATTTTTATCCTAATAGTGACAGAGTTTGTAATCTCTAGATAATATATGATTATCCAATTACATCACTAATACCTTGAAAATCATTATAATTTTTCACCCAATTTCACTGAGTCATCAGAGACTGAAGTTGCTTTTGGTTTAAAATTTGGTCCTGAAGAAACTTTCAGCTGTACAAGCAAAAGCACAGAATGAATTTTTACAAATGACAGGGAATTATAGGCTAGTCATTACAGATGCAGGTAACACTTGGAGCAAAAAGTTGTTTTCCCTGTTTCTAGTTAAGACTGAGGAGGTTTTAGATGACTCTGAGCTCTTTATGTACTATTTCAGTTTAAAAGAAAAATATCAAAGACTAAGGGGTAGCAATTTTCTTTACTCCTTAATATTCCCCATATTTTAATAAATTACACTAATTAAATGCATATTTTCAGCATATCAGTAGAATTAATTTTGTGGGTCACACACATTAAAATAGTCATATCGTGGGAATATTATAGCTGGTAACCAGCTGATATTGATTCTTATTATAGGAATGGTTGTTATGATAGTGGTGGTAGAGGTAGTGATACTAGCAGTGATGTTGGTGCGAAGTCAAATAAGATTATATATTATATTGTGCCCAATTTAGTAGAAATTATCTGATCAAGGCTTCATTTCATTAAGATATCATAAAGATGTTTATAGTATTTTTTTACTTTATTATTTAAATCATAACTAACAATATTTTTAAAAACTTATTTTCATTGCTACAATAATCTAATATTCCAAGATCAGCCAACTACCGCTATGTATGTGTTTATCACTCTATGTGTGACAGAAGTGATTTTCCCTCTTTTCAAGCTTGAAATGAAAAGTGAAAGAAAGCTCAATGAGTAGGTTAAAGCTATTTCTTTAATAAGTACCTGCCTTCAGTGTAATACAATAATGAATGAGTGAAATAGATATTCTTATTGCATATGATACAATGATGTTTTCTGTGTTTCTTGTTGTTATTATTCAAGGTATTCATTAAACAGAAATTATTTAATCACATTCTTTATGTAACAGCTAGATTGAGAGGGTTTTCTTAATTCGTTACCCTGTACATAACTATACATTTGGTAAAATAGACAAAGTTGAATTGTTAATTTCATTTGGCATTCAGCATGTGAATATGATTATTGTTTGATTGTGTCCGTATATTTGTTCGGTGATGTGCTCAGGTGCTCCCACTACTGATTAATGTGTGTGCTAATATCCTAAGAACAACACATATGATGTTAAAGAAAAAAAAATTTCTTGTTTAAAAAAATTAAGAAACTAATACATTTGATTTTAAAATAAAAAATAAAGTACTTGGAGATATGTTTATGTTGCATGCTGTGGTGGTGATTTGCTGATGTGTTCTTTTTTTGTTGTTTTACCCAAATTCCTCTGGAAAGTCTAATGAACAAATGCAAATTCATGGGCTAAAGGTTGTATAAATCGACCTGAAAATACATGAAAACTGTATTAAAGAATGCTTGTAAATCTGTCTTGAGTTTTACTTTATGTAAAAATATGTCTTGGTTTGTGATTGTATACAAGATGTATCTTGATAACTTATGTAAATTGCGCTGTATAAAGGCTGTAGCCTCAGCCTTACTAATAAATATTGAAAATATCAACTTTGACTTCTTGTGTTTATCAACTTGACAAATTGATATTTGACTTGGAAAGGAAGACTTTGGAATATTTTCTCTGAAAATGATGTTTATTCACTTGCCCAGTTTAAAAAACTGTATTTTAAACACAACACAGCTATAGAAAACAGAATTAAATATGTAGCTTAATAAATTCTTATATGTCAGACACTCTTATAACCACACCCTGAACTTTTCCAGCCCTCTCATAAGTCTTCCATTTGACCCATCCCTGTTATAACTCCTTCCTACTTTCCTAAATGTAACTACTATCCTAATTTTGATGATAATTATTTCTTAGTTTATCACTCACATCTGACCACGAAACAATAGTGGTCCTATTAAGTCCTAATAGGACACTAAACACACTGCCCTATTTTATTTTTAATATTTTTTCTAAACTTTACTTAATATATGTATTCTCCTCCCATCTTCTTTTCCTGAAGAAATCCGCTCTTTCCATGTCTAGGGTACTAACAATCTGAATTTTGCTGATTGCATATGAGCTTAGTTAACAAGTTCCTGTGCCTCAGTATTGACCATAAATTGGTATTTTGCTCTATATAGTTGATCTACCAATGTTCAATCTCTTGGTTGCAAACCTGTCTTGCATTAAGAGGTACATAATGTGTGGTTGTCACTCATTTGGTCCTGGTTGTGGCCACTGATGCTTAATATCTAGAATAGATTCATAAATTAGATGTTTCGACTCGGCGCCTGTGGCTCAACGGGCTAAGGCGCCAGTCATGTACACCTGAGCTGGTGGGTTCGAATCCAGCCCAGGCCGCCAAACAACAATGACAGCTGCAACCAAAAAAAAATGGCCGGGCGTTCTGGCAGGCGCCTGTAATCCCAGCTACCTGGGAGGCAGAGGCAAGAGACTCACTTGAGTCCAGGAATTGGAGGTTGCTATGAGCTGTGATGCCAAGGCAGTCTACCTAGGGTGACAGCTTGAGGCTCTGTCTCAAAAAAAAAAAAAATTAGATGTTTCTAAATGATAATAGTCTAATTCAATCATTATTTCTTCCTGAAATATTTATAAAAAGATAAACTTTTCCTCAATCAGTATTTGAGGAATACTTCTACTGGAAAGGCATAGTTTGTACTGGAAAGTTAAACGTTGAGAGTGCCAGACAATTATTCATTTACCATATCTCAAATTCACGGATGGTTCCCGATCATCCTCCAAAGATGACCAGTTTTGTTTTTATTATGGAACAAAAAATTGAAACGTATTTCACATGTTTTCATTCTTTGAAGCTGTTATGTAAACTGTCAGCTCTGGTGGATGTGCTTTTTACTGTTAGTGAGGGCAGGTCATTGGGGAGGCTGTTACCTCAACTATGCACCTCAAAAGGCCCTCCCATGAAGGTCTTGACCATAGCTCCACTTTGTGATTTTTCTAGCATTTTCTGATTGGTCAGTCCTTGGCGACCCTCTATCATAGACCAAATAACTCATTAGTCCTTTGGGACCCCCTTGCCATCTCCTCTGTTCTTTCTTGGCAGCCCCATTCTGGTCAATGTTTTCCTCCTAGGAGACAAAGCATCTCCCAGGTCATCTGCCTCTCCACAGATAGCCTTAGCATCTGTTTCCCTTCCTTATTATCCCTACTTAACAATAGTAAGATCAGCAGACTCACACACAAAGGTGTATTTCACATGTAACAGAGGAAAGAAAGTAAATTTGCAACAACCTTTCAATAAACATCAAGGGTAAATTGGGTAGCTGAGAACTGACACTAAGAAAGCGGCTTCAGGAGGGCTGGAAGGAAACCTGTCCTGCCAAAGCAGGATGTGTGAAGGCCCCATAAGAATGCGGGTAGGAAGTAACCTAGGTAACCAATGACCAATAGAAAGAGACAATCAATGACCAATATAAGAGGACTGCCTGGCGGTGCAGAGAGGCCAATGAAAGACTTGCAGCCAATTTCAAACGGAGAGTATTTATACCCATGCAGGCCTTTGCTTCTGATTCTCTCCTTTTATCCTCCTTGAGAGGGATCTAAACATTCTCTTTGTTCTTCCTAAATAAAATCTCTTTGTTATGCTGACATTTGTGTGGGTTACTTTTCCTTTCTATCCACACTGCCTGTGCCACTCCTGTTTTAAATTTCCACTCACTTTTGCTTTTAATTACTGACTTGCTTTAGCTGCATTTTCTAGCTCAGGAGTAATCAAACCAAGTCAACTTGGTTTGGGGACCTGGGACCCCTGACCTCCAATGGTAGCCTCTTGGAAGAAGAATCAAACTGGATCCTATCTCACATAATTAGCAAAGATAAATCCCATATAATTTAAACACTTAAATATAAAAGGCAAATTTATAAAATATTTAGAGGATTACATGCATATAAGATAAGATCTTTATGAACTTGGGGATAAAAACAACATTCTTAAGTGAGACACATAAAAACACTAATCGGGGAAAATCTAATAAAAGCAACTGCATAAAGACTTTTATTCCTCCTACTTCATAAAAAGATTGATAAGAAAAGCCACAAAATTTAAAAACATATCTGATACATAAAATAAAATGGCTATACCAAAATACACAAATAACACTTAGAAATCACAGGACAAAAAAAAAAAAAGCAACGTAATAGAAATACAGCATAAATGCTTAAACAGATACTTTAAATGAGAAGAAATTAGCCGTAATTAGTAAGAAATTATTACTTCTTAGGTAGTTAAGAACGTAATTAGTAAGAAATTATTACTTTTTAGGTAGTTAAGAACGGCTCTCTTGGGAAGGAGGAAAGGGGCTGGGATCCCAGGCCTTCATTTTGGTGCCTCCCTCCTTAATTCTTTCCAAGTGATTGCTCACACCTGGGGAGGAGTGAGCGTCCTACCAGTCTACCAATCTACCAATCAGAACTTGGCCACCAACTACAAAAGGGTATAGAAGACTCACTTAACACTAGGTACAAAAGAGTGTTGAAGGTGACCTAGAACTGCCTTAAGACTAATTATCATGTCATCAGCTTGAATCTACATTGTGGTCCACACACCCCATGGGCTCTCAGAGAGGCCCATGGGAGGTCCACAGGTGCAGTAAGACTCAGGTCTCCAGGTGGCCTCTGAACCTCGAGGTAGGCCTGACCTAGGCAGTATAAAAGAAAACCACCAGCCATAACCCTTGCCTCCTTGCCTTTCCTTTTCAAGACAACAGGGGCTGCTGCTGGAACATTCTCTGTAAGTCTACACCTTACTCTATAGCCTATCTTTCTCCTTCTCAACAAAGTTCGTCTCATGCTTCCCTTACTTGGGGGTGTTTGGTCATTTTTTGACCAAGAGCACTCCAAAAACTAAGGCTCCAGGTGGCTGCCTGAAACTCCATATTTTAGGAGATAGGCAGCTGCCTTGACACACAATATTTAAATTTCCAAGAAGCAGCTTGTAACCCTCAAAGTTGTGTATGAAATCCAAAAGCAGCACTTGCCATGGGCCTGCAGTCCCCAGGGTGGGGCCTCGCTTGTGGAGGGTCGTTTACAATCCTTCCTTTTCTTGATAAAACTTTTACTGCTCCTTTCAATTATTTTGGGCAACTACCTCAAACAACCACCACACTGCTCCAACAGAAATTCAAATAATTAATAAACATGAATGAATGCCCAACCTAATTAGTTTAAACTACAGTGAGATATGCACATCACATTGGTAAAAAATCTATTTAGAGGAAGACAAATGTTGGTTATGCAATTCTCATGAAAGTATTCAGTGATAGTTATACAATGATACAACCATTTTGAAAGATAGCTTGAAATTACATTGTACCTTACAATTAAATAATTCCATTCCTAGATACAACAGAAACACTTTTTTAACATAGACACCAGGAGACACGCAGGGGCTGGGTTCTTATTTAGCCAAGACAAAACTGGTCCAGTATGCTGGACAGATTCCGTTCTGTTTGGTCAAGCTTCCCTTGGGATGAGTTTGACAACTGTAAGGACTGGTATGTGGCTTTGCATACACGTTGTTAAATATTTTGAATCCAATCCTTGCAAGTATATTTATGTCAGTATCATTCATTATTGCCCCAAACTCAAAACAACTCAATCTATCAATAATAAAATGGATAAATATTTTATAGTATATTAATGCAACAGAATAATATAAGACAAAAATGAACAAACAAGAACAATACATATCAACGTGAATGAATATGTGGACAAAAAGTACCATGCCACAAAATATACAGGGTGATTCTAGTAACTATGAAGAAAATTTAGGGAGTGACTATCACAAAAGAAAGGAGAAATTAACTCATGGGGAAACAAACTGTGACTGGGAAAGAGTAGGAGATTTCTAAAATGTCAGCAATGTCCTATTTTTTAATCTGTGTAGTGGTTATGTGGATTTTTTTTAGTAACTTTTCATTAACTCATACACTGTCCTAAGCATTTTATTTTTCATAATTTTTTTTAAGGAAAAAAGTAATGGTTAAGTATAACTATTTTGAGAAAAAGAGTGGAAAACATGTTTGTCCAGACAAGGTTAGTTATGAACCGATGTCAGCTGTTTTAGTGGAATGATGAGGACAGAAAACAGTTTTTAAAAATGAACTCAGCAAGTGCTCAGTTCATTTTAGACATTTGGATATTATACCAAGAACAAGCTGGGTGAACACAAACATCAGGTGTTCCCAAATATGGGAGTTACTCTCATGAATGTAGTGAGTAGATTAGTAGTTACCAGAGGACAGGCAGGGTAGAGGGACAGAGGAGATAAAGAAAAGCTGATTAATGAGTACAGATGTACAGTTTGATAGAGGAATAAGATCTGGTGTTTGACAGATCAGGAGAGTGACTACAGATGACAATAGTCTAGTGTATATTTTGAAATAGAAAGGAATAACTAAAATGTTTCTAATATATGGGAAATATAAAGAAATGAGAGACATTCCAATTATACTGATTAGATATTTACAAATTATATGAATATATTAGATCATCACATGTGCCCTGAAAAGTATATCTATCTATTTATGTATCGATAAAAAATTTAGAAAGAGAACAGGCTAAAAGCTAGGAAAAGAGAAGGACACTGCAGTTCCCAGGTGGAATTCCTTCTTTTAGAAACATCATTCAGCTTTTAAGATCTTCCAGCTGACTAGATCAGGCCCACTGGGATGATTGAAGATCACCTCTTTACTTATAATCCACCGATTAGAGATGTTCATCACATGTTAAGAAATACTTTCCCCCATCACTTAGAGTGGTGCTTACCTGAAAAGAACTGGGTAATATAGCCTGGCCAAAATGACACAAAAATCTGACCATCACAGATGTGAAGGAGAAATCTAAGTAAGGGTTTTAGTTGGTTGGTTGATCAATTGGTTTTATTTGATCTCCTTCTTTTTAAAATTGTTTTTTATTAAATCATAACTTTGTACATTGATGCCTTTATGGGGTTCAGGGTACTGCTTCAATATACAATGTGAAATGCTTACATTGAACTAAGTAACACATTCATCACAATTATACTCATTTCTTAATAATTTTGAAATGTACCATTGCATCACGCACATTAGGTGAGGTCCCCCCGAATACCCTCCCTCCTCCCATATCCTTCCTCCCCCTCCCCTCTCTCTTCTCTTCCCTTCTACTTTGGTGTGGACTATTGTTATGTTTTGCTATTTATATGAGTGTGTAGGTGGCTATACATTGATTTCATAGTAGTATTGAATATATTGGATACTTTTTTTTTCCATTCTTGAGATACTTTACTAAGAAGAATATGTTCCAGCTCCATCATTTTTTATGGCTGCACAGTACACCATGGTTAATGGTATACACAATTTGTTAATCCATTCATGGGTCGATGGGCACTTGGGCTGTTTCCATGCCTTGGCTACTATGAATTGGGCTGCAAAAAACATTCTGGTGCAAATGTATTTGTCGTAAAATAATTTTAGATCATCAGGGTATATATCTAGTAGAGGAATTGCAGGATCGAACAGTAGGTCTGCTTTTAGTTCCTTGAGTGTTCTCCAACCTTATTTCCAAAAGGGTTGTATTAGCTTGCATTCCCACCAGCAGTGTAGAAGTGGTCCCTTCTCTCCGCATCCTCACCAACATCTGTAGTTTTGGGATTTTGTGATGTGGGCTGATCTTACTGGAGTTAGATGATATCTCAAAGTAGTTTTGATTTGCATTTCTCTGATGATTAAAGATGATGAGCATTTTTTTCGTGTGTTTGTAGGCCATTCACCTGTCTTCATCAGAGTTTCTGTTGAAGTCTCTTTCCCACATAGAAATGGGGTTATTTATTCTTTGCTTATTGATTAGTTTGAGTTCTCTATAGATTCTAGTTATCAGACCTTTGTCGGAAGCAAAACCTGCAAAAATCTTCTCCCATTCTGAAGGTTGTCTGTTTGCTTTACTTACCATGGTCTGGGCTGTGCAAAAGCCTTTTAGTTTGATCAGATCCCAATAAAGGATTTTTGGTGTTGATTCAATTGCCTGGGGGTCCTCCTCATAAAATATGCTCCCAGGCCGATTTCTTCAAGTGTTTTCCCTGCACTCTCTTCTAGTATTTTTATAGTTTCAAGTCTTAAGTTTAAATCTTTTGTCCAGTGAGAATCAATTTTTGTTAAGGGTGAAAGGTGTGGATCCAGTTTCAGTCTTCTACAGGTTGCCAGCCAGTTCGCCCAGCACCATTTGTTAAATTGGAAGTCTTTCCTCCACTGAATATTTTTGACAAGCTTGTCAAAGATCAAATGGTGATAAGTAGAGGGGTTCATCTCTTGGTTCTCTATTCTGTTCCATAAATATACTGCTCTGTTTTTGTGCCAGTACCATGCTGTTTTGATCTCTATAGATTTATAGTATAGCCTGAAGTCTGGTAATGTGCTACCTCCTGATTGTTCTTATTTCTGAGTAATGTATTTGCTATTTGAGGTTTTTTTTCTGATTCCATATAAAACAAAGTACTATTTTTTCAAGTTTTTTAAAGTATGACAATGGTGCTTTAATAGGGATTGCATTAAATCTGTAAATTGCTTTGTGTAGTATGGACATTTTAACAATGTTGATTCTTCCCAGACATGAGCATGGTGTGTTTTTCTATTGCTAACATCTTCAGCTATTTCTTTTCTCAGAGTTTCATAGTTCTCCTTATAGAGGTCTTTCACGTCCTTTGTTAGGTAAATTCCCAAATATTTCATCTTCTTTGGCACTATTGTAAAAGGAATAGAGTCCTTGATTGTTTTTTCAGCTTG
>CAUYRH010167035.1:0-66909 GCA_963574655.1 Perodicticus potto | reverse complement strand
TCCATGTCAATATGAAAGAGGAAAAGTCACCATCCTTCTATTTTTCTTTCGTAATCATCATCTTAGTTTTACTCCTCAATCTCTATTTGCATAGGGACAACAACTAATTCTTTTAGAAGTCACTACATCTTGGTTTATTTTCCAGACCATTTTCAGCTGCATATTTTTATTTTTATTTCAAAAAAGGCAGTTGTTTTGTTCTTAGTACAAATCCTTACATTTTTGTTGTACATAGTTCAGATAATACATGAAAGCATATATAGATAATGAAAATCATTATTTATCCTGTTGCCCAGGTAGCATTCTTAAATATATAGCAAATTTAATGTCATTTTCAGCACTTTTGTGTCACTATTTATAGATAAATAAATGACATTGTATAGGTTTACTTTTTCATAGAAAATAGGAATTATAATGCTTATTAGTTTTATGTCTTAATAGTATAATCATGTTCATAATATCATTCAAATTCTTTGAATAATTCATTTTTATTATTTCTTAAAACTTAATCATCTAGCTGGATGATGATTAGTTCAGTTATTTTCTTTTATTTGAACTACAAGTTGTTTAGATATGTGGGGGCAGGGAGCTATAATGTGTAGAATTAGGACAAACACATTTTTGCATAAGTTTTGAGTACGTCCTTAACTTCTAGAGATAGGATTACTGGGCTAATCTATAGTCTGTGTTATTACTAGTTATTTATTATTTATTTTCCAGCTCTCATTCTTTGGTTACAACTCAGCTAGCTACTGCAACCTTTCTTGCCAATTTTTTCTAAAGACACAACTAAAAAATAGTTCCAAATACCACTGGAAGATGAGGTCATAGTCAGAGCCTTGTAAATTTCATTGCTCCAGATAACTTCTTAATATGTCTTTTTGACCAGCATATATGGATTTTCTCAACTTTTATCTACATTAGTTTAAGCTATCTCAAATCAGGAATTCCGATGATAATTTTTTTAAAAGCTTCAAGAATATGCTGAGGAACAGTACCTGGACACAATCTGATACACTCACGGCTAGGCCATTTCTGTTATCTTTTAAACATTATCTAAAGAAAAACCTTACCATTGCTTCAACATCAGGAAGCCAATATAAGAAGCATAACCTTAGAATCGTACAGCTGGAAGAACATAAAGAAAGGTCTTTAAAGATGGATGGGACCTATCTCACTGGAACTAATCTCTAAGAAGTCAGATACCCTGATTATTTCAAAGTCTTATTTACTATGTAATAAGCTCTTCCCTGAAGTTTTTCCTTTAAGACAAAGATCCTAGTATTTCTACAATTATAAGTACAGTCTTCTTTTTCTTTTGTCTTTAGCATCAGTGGGGAAATTTGGAAACGTGTTGCATGAAACAATTTGTTATATACATGGAGATATTCAGAGAGGGTGTTATGTGATTTTTTAAAAATTTATGTTTGAAATACTTTAGGCTGAAGTCTATTCAAACCAGCTTTGACAGTGTAACAAGAATAGATTACTTTTAGATTGATTTGCCATCACTTGGAAAGTCTTCCTACAAGATTTAAAGCTCCTATTTTTTTTTTTTTTAACCATTTAAGTCCTATTCCTGAATTTGGAAAATCAGTCAGGCTGAAAATCATTCTGATCACAAGATTCTAATTATTAAAGATTTTAGATGCTATATTGAATAGCATCCTGGGTCATTTTTGTAAGAGAAATACAAAATTGTGATACCAGAGTTGATTTATTGACTAAAATAAGCACATGATAATATCTAATAACCTTTTTAAAATGTAGGATTAAAAATGGACCTACTACTGATTAATTTTTTTAACCCAGGAAGTTCAGCTACTCCAGTCCTAAGTGAAGTCATTATGCTAACTAAGTTCCTCCAAGAAGAAAAGGTATAGAGAGAATTCAACATGCAAAGAATGATTATAGGAAATACTTCTGTGAAAGGAAATAGTTAGAAATTCTGGAAGGGTTATCAAACTGTGATGCAAACTTGATCCTGAGTGGGAGAGAGAGGCTTAAAGAGGTAGTTGGAAGTGTCCTGGACTGACAGATAATCTAGTAGTTGTTGCGGTGGGAGGATGTCTACAAAGGACTTATGAATATCCAGAAAGGATTCTTTTTTAGCATCTTGGCTGCAATCATTATTAAGTACTTTATGTGACTGTTTTTATTGTAAATGGGTTGTTGCTGCCACCCAGCCCCCCTGATCAATGACACAGAGGCAACACCACAGATGAAATGATTGATTTGAAAGGGAATGGCTGATGCTCACTCAGGCATTTCAGCAAATTTATTTCTTCCAACAAGGCTTATATAGGCACATAACTTAATCAACACGCACATGACTTAATCTTATGACTTAATCAATAAAACATATGACTTAAACCTAACTCCAGGCCTTTTACTGCCTGGTACTTTTAGGTTTATGGATAAATGGACTAACTGATAACCACTGATTATGTAAAACTATCCTTATCGACTAAGGTTTAAATGGCTTAACTGATAACTACTTTACCAAAGTTATTCTTTTTTTTTTTTTTTTTTTTTTTGAGACAGAGCCTCAAGCTGTCACACTGGATAGAGTGCTATGGCATCACAGCTCACAGCAACCTCCAATTCCTGAGTTCAAGCTAGTCTCTTACCTCCACCTCCCAAGTAGCTGGGACTACAGGCACCCACCACAATGCCTGGCCATTTTTTGGTTGCAGCCATCATTATTGTTTGGCGGCCCCAGGCTGGATTTGAACCCACCAGCTCAGGTGTACATGACTGGGGCCTTAGCCCATTGAGTCACAGGTGCTGAGCCACCAAAGTTATTCTTATGCTAAGTAATAATCCTTTAACCGACCATTTGGAGGCAGTTAATTGTCTTAAGGGAGTAGCCCAGAAAATCCCACCAGGGTTTTTCCTTTCTAACTCACAAAGACTTTAAACTTGCCTTCACAAAATGGGAGACTGATTGACCTTACGAGGGCGCAAATGACTTTGCCCCTACAATGGGATTTTTAAAAATTTCTTTTTTCAAAGAGTTTGTTGTTTGTTTGTTAATGATTTTCTATGCTGTAACTGTACTGAAATAATTTATTCCCTCTAAGTTTTGTTATTGTTCAGTTTTGGGGGTTCCCACATACATGATCATGTAATCTGCAGACAGAGATAAATTTACTTCTTTCTTTTTAATTTAGATGATGTCTCTTATTTCTTTTTCCTGTCTAATTACTTTAAGATTTCAGTGCTATAGAGAAAGGAGGTGGTCAGAGTGGGCATCTGTGCTTCATACCAGGTGTTAGAGAGAATGGCTTCAGCTTTTCCTTATTGATGACGAGAACTAGTTGTGGACTTTTCCCTTATGATGGTTTGTCATGTTGACATGAGTTCCTTCTATGCCTATTGTTTCTGAACGGTTTAATCATGAATGAACGCTTAACTTTCAAATGTTTTTTTCTGTGTGTATTTAGAAGATCATGTTTTATTTTCTCTTTCTTTTTGTGGAGGGGCGGGAGAGTAATATTCTTCTTTACGTAAATAGATAAAAGATGAGGGAGGAACAAGTACGAAACTATTGTGTTAGATGCTGGTGAGGAAAGTTCTAAGCTCAGAAGAAACAGATACATGGAGCTTCAGAAAGGAATTTTACATGATTTTAAAAAACTGTTGCTGATGTATACTAAATATATTTGGGGATATGACTTCACATGAATTTGCAATGGAGGACAAAAGGGTCATATAACTCAGGGGCTTGTAGGCTATCATAAGCCGTATGAATAACCTATGAAGTACAAAGAGATATGAAATCTTCGTATCTGAATTTCTCTATTCATATTCAAACAATATATATTGGGTAAAGGTATTTTAAAATACAGTTTAAATAAATGAAAATATAGCACACTAATTTAGAAAATAATGTAGCTGACAAACATAAACCTGTCCATTTAAGAATGTCTTTATGAATTTTAGAAAAACCCTTAGACTACACTCTGTGTAGTTTTCAAATGATAACCAAAATAACAGAGAGAGGCTCTCTGGGAAAAAAGTCTGTTTGCTCAGAAATAGGTCATTGCAAAGGGAGTGCACTTGCCATTGTAAATTCTGTGTACACTCAAAAAGACAATAGAAGCATGGGTTTTCAAAGGAAAAATGTAGAGGATTACATAAATTACATAAATGTTTTAAAGGGATTATCCTTGGCTACAAGGGTCAATCACAAGGTGGTACTAGTCTGAAGTTGGACATGCAGTGGCTGGACTGATGTCCTCACAGAGTCTTTCCCTGGGGACGGTTGAGTGGTCTCCGTGTCAGGTGGTGGTTTGTGCAGCCTTCTGGGGTAGTTCTTGTCGTCAGGCGTACTTGCGCGAGAACTCTTCAGGGAGTCTTTGTAATAGTTCCGTCACAGGAACGTGCTGCTGAGGACCTTCTCTCCCCAGTCTCCTGGCTTTATACGTACATAGTAAGTAGGTTTTTGTTAGAATTTGACACAAGTGACTCTATTTTTGATTCTGACATCTTTCAAATAATTCCACCATAGTCCTCGTACAGGATTCCTAGGTTCGATGCTGTTACAACCTCATTGAGTCACATGCGTTACTTACCACAGAAGTTTAGTTAACCATGGTAATTGTGCCATAGATCAAAGCACTCACAAAAATTCCACATCCTCCTCTACATTTTTCATCCTAACTTATACTGGGGCTGTATGGCTAATAGAATCTAAGAGCTATAGGTAGAAATGTCTGGACCATATTGGGAGAACTGTCTATTCTATCCCCTTCGTCGGTAGCCCCGAAACCCACAGGCTCACAGGACAGCAGCATAGGTTGGTGTAGCTTTGGGAAGCCCAGGTTTTTCCTTGTCTCGGTGAGCTCTACAACTCTTTGTTGACATGTGTGGGATGTGTAGTATCATATAATTCTTATTTTATTAACCACTGAAAATTTGGCTTAGTTCATTACCACAGCATAATTCACATGTCTCTTTTAAATTGTGTGGTATGTTTTAATAGCTCTAAAATGCAGAAAAATAAAAGTGGACCTTGTTCTATATGTACCAGAAGTGACAACAGCCTATACAAAACCCAGTGCTAACATTACTGAAATACAGAGCTAAAATACAAATAAATTTAAAAAATACTAGGTAGGGGAAAATGACAAATTTAGCAAGACACGTTTAAAACAACTACTACACAAGTTCGTCCTATGAATTTCTTTATTTGCACATTTGTGTATTTTAATGGAGATTAAAAAATAGATTTAGTGAAATACAGTTTGAAAGGACAGACATCAATTTTAACAAATATGTAAACTTGTATATCCGGAGCTCCCAATCAAGACACAAGATATTTCTATCACTGGAAAAGATTTCTTCAGCCCCTTGCCAATCAGCCAATCCCCCACCCTACTGGCCACTTCATTCTAATTTCTGTCACCAGAGAATAGTCCTGCCTGTCTTAGTGTCTTATAAATAGAATCAGATTTTGTGCATTCCTTTCCATGTAGCTTCTTGTCTTCATCATGATGTTTTTAGGATGTATACATGTGGTTATACATTGTCAATTTGCTCTCTTTTTTTATGAACATTACATGAATATACCACAAGTTGTTTAATCATCCTCTTGCAGATGGAAATTTGATTTGTTTACAGTTTGGGGCTATTACGAATAAAGCTGCTGCAGATAGTCTAGCATGATTCTTTTTGTGAGCATATGTTTTTATTTCTCTTGGTAAAAGACCGAGTGGTGGAATTACTGAGTCATCCACAGTGAATGTGTAACGTCATGCAAAAGTACCAGTTCCTCAAAAGAGCCCTATCATTTTACAGTCCAAACAGCAACACATATGCAGACCAAGACCTGTGATTATGCCTACAGCAGAAGGAAATCCTGTCATTTACAACATGAATAAACATGGATGATGTGCTAAGTGAAATAAGCCAGACACAGAAGGGCAACTACATGATTCTGTCCACATGGGGATTCTAAAACAGTCTAATTTACAGCATCAGAGATCAGAATGGTGGTTTTTAGGGCACTGTGGGGACTAGGGGGAGGTGTTAGTCAAAAGGTGCAAAGTTTTAGCTACACTAGATGCATTGAGGCCTTGAGATCTAATGTATAGCGTAGTGCCTGTAGTTAACAATATGGTAGTGTATGAACATTTCCTCGAGGGTAGACCTTATGTTAAATGTTCATATCACCAAAAGTAATGAAAAAAGAGGCACCTTTTAAGGGGATGAGTATGTTTAAGGTACTGATTGCGGTGGGAGTTTCATGGGGGCATGAAATGTCTGCAAACTCGCCAAGTTGTAGACATTATGCACTGCTTCTTGTATGTCACTCATACTTCAGTAACAAGGTTTAAAAACAAAAAATTATTTCCTTTATCTGCTCCCATATATTGTTTCAGATGCACCCTACCAAGGTTTCTCTGTGGGGTGTGTGTGTGTGTGGTGATGTTTGACACTGTTTCAGATGCACCCTACCAAAGTTTCTCTCTCTGTGTGTGTTGTTTGTGTGGTGTGTAAAGTTTGACACTCTTTCTTGAGTTTAACATTTTTCCTAAAGATCTTTGTGATTTTTGTCTTTGATTCATAGGTGATCTAGAATTGCATTGTTTCATTTCTAAGTATTTAGATCTTGTCAGAATCTTATTATCATTTATTTATAATTTAGCTATGCTGTGTTCTGAAAATATACTCCATAAATTCAGTCTTTTGTAAGGTATACAGTTTTGTTTTATCACCCAGCATGTAGTCTATTTTGATAAATAATTCATAGGCACTCAGGAAAAATAAAACATCAGTTCTCATTTGTTTAGTATACTATTCTATACCCATTAGATAGGGTTTTATTCAAATCATCTGTATCAGGCATCCTCAAACTTTTTAAACAGGGGGCCAATTCACTGTCCCTCAGACCATTGGAGGGCCGGGCTATAGTTCAAAAAAAAAAGAAAACTATGAACAAATTCCTATGCACACTGTGCATATCTTGTTTTGAAGTAAAAAAAAGAAAACGGGAACAAATGAGATTCGCACCAACACATGTGGCCCTTGGGCCGTAGTTTGAGGACCCCTGTTCTATATGTTTACTGATTTTTGAGGGACTAGTTGTTTAACAAATGTTGAGAATAGGAAATCATTATCCAATTTTTATTGAGGTATTTTCTGTTTCTCAATTCAATCTGGCCATTTTTATAGATGTTGAAACTCTGTTATTAGATATATACACATTTATGATTGTCATATCTTTATGCTGAATTGAACTTTTTATCACTGCTAAAGATTTCTTTTTTATCTCTGGTAATATTGTTTTGACGACTATGTTCTCTGATTTTGTGTTCTCTTTCCATGGGGTGTGTGTGTGTATAAATATATACATATATATTTTTGGTATCAATCTATCTGTGTTTTTATATTTAAGATGTATCTTGTTAAGACTGTGTTTTAAAGGTGCTTGTTTCTTTTATTTGGCTACCTTTGACTTTTAATAGGATTTATAATTCAGTCGCATTTTTAAAGTATTCACATAATTAGGGAAAAGCTTTTTACCTGGCTGTTTATTGTTTTTTTGTTCTATCAGTTATTCGTGGTTCTCTTTTTTCTCTTTTGAATTGGGGTTGGTTAATCAAATATCTTTTAGTACTATGTTTTATTTCCAAAGTAGCTTTTAGCCATAGCACTTTATATTTTTATAAAATATACACTTTATATTGTATTTTGTTAATGACTTATCTAGGAATTATAATATTTATCCTTAACCTATCAATGAATACTTACAATTAATATCAATGAATACTTAACAATACTTAAATAGTTAATATTGAATAACTTCATAGGAAATATAGTACTGTAAAAACACAATAGCAAATATACTTACCATCATCTCTCATATTGTGATCAAATGTTTTAATTCTGTATCTGTTATAACAACCCCCAAATAGCTTCATTACTTTTGCAATAACAATCATTTGTCTTTTTTGAAAAGTAAGAGAAGAAAAATAGTCTATTTTTCCCATATACAGTAGAAGCTCTGTAAGTTGACTACTGATGGGACAATCTCACACTAGATGAACTATAAAGGTGGTCAATGTAAGGAAGTGACCTATTATACTGATACTTGTGTGTGGTACATATCCAGTCTGTGAAAATTAGCTCCACCTAAGGGGGTGGTCATTGTAAGGAGGTGAGCAGCTATGGAGGTTCTACTGTATTTTTCTCTCTATTTTTTTTTATTTCTTCTTTCATAGCCAAGTCTCCATCTGGAATACTTTTTAATTCTGTTTGATGAACTTCTCTTAGTATACCCCATAGTGCAGGTGTATTTGTTTTTATACAGTCCAAAGCCCCACCGTGAGCCCACACAGAAACTTCAGTGGTGCCAGTAGAGCTCTCTTATATCCACTATGCTACCCAACCAACTGCAGCCAACTTCGCATCACCAAACCAAGATATCTGGATTCTCAACTCAGTGATTGCTATTGGGCTCTGCCTCCCTGCACTGCTATCTGAAAAATTCTCCTAGGATAAAAACCAAGGAAATATAGAATTCATTCATTTTGTTATTCTTAAAAACATCATGTCCTGGACTGCATATTATCCAATACATTAAATATTTGCTTCCTATGTTTTGTGGTGCCTTTTTTATTTACACCAGGAGGCAAGCCTGCTCTCCCTTACTCCACCATGGCTGAGAGAAGAGACTACACTTTAATGTTAGGTGTTCATAGTTAATGTTTTATTTCTTCTCATAAAATTGATCTTGAATGTAAAGAAATCTTTTTGAAAAGTACCAGGAATGGAAAAGCAAATGAGAAATGGAGGAAAAGTGAGTTTTTGACAGGTTTTACAGGCCCATTCAAAGCATAATTTTGTAAATATCTCCTAAACAAATGCTGTGCACATAACAATTAATATTCGAGGGGCAGTCCGAGAATTGTTATTAATGTACAGTTCTCTTCCAGATGTTTATTGCTGCAGTATCACTTCCGCATGGTGTGGATCAGTTTTCATTATAGGTTATGGCAATCAGCAGTTATTATTTGACTATAGTGTTTACAAACTATAATTCATTATTCACTTATCTTTTATGTATGAGATAGTGTCAAATAAAGGAAGTAAATCATGCATTGTTTTTGGTTAAGAAAGTTCTGTACAGCCGAGTGTATTAACACTATCACGGTTCCTATTTTGTATAACTGTATTCACTCAGCATTCTTAAAAGAGTTCCTTCTGAGCAAAACCAGGTTGCTTTGCTGAATGTCTGTTGTGTAAGAATGTCTGCCATATACCAGACTGATTCACTGATCAATGATACTTTAAAAATATCATTTCAAATTAGCTAATTTCACTCCAAAATGTGTCTTAATTTTAGATGATTGCAGATGAATGAGCTTGTTTATTCATACCAAAAACAACTCACAAATATGATAGCTTTAAGTCAAGATTACAATAACAACAATAAATTACCATTTGATAAAACATAGTTTAAAAATATACAGTGGAACCTGCATAGCTGACCACCTCCCTACATTGACCATCTCCCTAAGTTAACCTAATTTTCATAGACCAGACATGCTGCCCATGTACACACCAGTACAGCAGGCTAGTTTCTTATATTGCCTACCTCCGTATGTTGACCAGTTTGTTACGGTCCCTTGGTTGGCCAACTTACAGAGGTTCTACTGTATTTTTAAAAAATTTTAATAGTGGCAGACATGAGAAAATATAGAGTGGTGCAGTGAAAAGAGTACAGAAGTAGAAGTCAAATGAGTTATCTCCTACTGCTCCTTATAAAGTACACAAGAGTGAGCAGATTTGTCGATTTTCGGAACTTCTTTTCCATCTGTTAATTAGGGGATAACATCATACGTCTTGATAACATTACAATGTTTTTGTCAGCATGATAAAAATTAGGTAAAGCATCTGAGTAGCTTTGAAGAAAAAATAGTAAGATTTTTATTTTAGTTTGCCTTTATTATGAATATACCAGCTTTCCCTGAGAAGGATTTAGTGCTACTTCTCAAATATTTAAATAATGGCTACAGTATCTGCTGACAGAGAAACAATTGATAGAGAAAACAGAGGCACACAGAATAGAAGTCCAAACTGTTCAAAGAAAAGAGTTTATGGATCCAAGGAGATTGTTTCAATTATGGTTGTAAAACTTTTATAAAAGACACTTTCAAATTAAGCACACAGGTGTGTTCTAATTGTTTTGTATTTACCATAAAGACAATTTCCTGTCCTGCAATTAATCACTATATTTTAGTGTGCCTGTATCAATTATTCTATTTATATAACATTTTATTGCTCATATCAGTGATATAATATTCCTGAATATTATAATTCTAATAGGAGATTTAGATTTGTCCCAATAAACATTTATTGGTAAAATTCTACCAATTTTAAAATATTTTTCCCTCATACTGTATATTTTTGGTTGCAGCCATCATTGTTGTTTGGTGGGCCCAGGCTGGATTCGAACCCACCAGCACAGGTGTATGTGGCTGGCACCTTAGCCACCTGAGCCATAGGCGCTGAGCCCATACTGTATATTTTGTTTAAAGTTTTTCTTTTCTTGCCGCCAGTAAATCTGCCTGCCACTA
Source organism: Perodicticus potto (assembly GCA_963574655.1). Taxonomy (NCBI): domain Eukaryota; kingdom Metazoa; phylum Chordata; class Mammalia; order Primates; family Lorisidae; genus Perodicticus; species Perodicticus potto. Next base: position 56,323 of record CAUYRH010167035.1, on the reverse strand, counting down.
AAGGCCAAACAAGGCAAATTTCATATTCACTTTTTAAATACTGTTTACTGAAATGTCAATGAAGTGAGAAAGAAAGGCACTGGAGACAGTTCTCTGAGCTGGGATATGATAATTTATCAAATCTAAACAAACCCCAGGTAGAGTCCAGGTTTATAACCTGGATTTAAATTACAGCATAGATTTACTTTTTATCTTTCTGGATCTTTAGAAGTCACAACTCTATCGGTGAAGCCTGTGCGTGGGCAATACATCATTTATGTCAACATTCAAACTTGGCTTATAAGATTGCATAATACAAGAGGGAGCTTAAGCAATAAAATCACTTCTCCTCTTGTGGAATGCTATTTGAATAGCCTACTTTTATTTTTAATTTAAAATCCTACAACTGCATCACTAAAACGACATTGAACATAGTCATTCCTGTAGAGTAGAAGCTAGGAACTAAACTTCTCTCAGTGAGTGAACTATTCCCCATCCCCTCCATAGACTACAGTGTAAAAAACTTAAAGTCCCTTTGAATATGCATAAGTAGGACCTATTTTCTTAGAAAAGCAATAGATGCTATTCATTTTATAGAAATTCAAACTATCAGTGCTAGAAGGCACCTGGAATTATCAGATTTGACCTGCTCAGTTTACACAGGAGAAAACTGAGACCCTGATAAGTGCGTGAAGAGTGTGGCTGAAGGTCAAAGTTAGTATGTAAGAGATGAATACAGTGCCTGTTCCAGTGTTCTCACTCCATCATGCTGCTACTTTGGGGTGAACTTTATTGCTACCATTATATTAGATACAAAATATATGTATAAACATACTCAGCATATCACACATCACAAATTTGGTTTTGTGATGTTTACTATGTTACAAATGCAGTAGATGAGGGTAAAAAATGATAATGTCTTCAAAAATCAGATAACATCCCTGTTCCTACTCTTTTTGAGGCAACTTCTAACAAGTTTATACCAACTTGACATAGGGACATGATTTTTCTTAGTCAATATAGAAATATTTGTTGAAGAGTACCCTTATTTCAATTATGGAAAAATAAGGACTCTAAATGTAGTTGTTTGCGTGAATGCATGTCAACCCTGCACGTGGAAGGGGTGACAATGGGCTGCTCTATCCCAGTGTGTCATGGAAAAGTTACAGTGAGACTCTTTAATGCCAAATCTGTTTTCAAAATAGACTCTTCCGTACACCTAAATATACGATAGAAAAGTAATTTGGTAAATCAAATCAAGTGACCAGATAATTAAATCATTTGCCACTGGGATTGCATTTACATATTTTTTTTTTTATTTTAGTAAAACATACAAAATATGAAAATTTACCGTCTTTACCATTTTATGAGTCTAGTTCAGTAGTACTAAATACATTAATAATATTGTTTGATCATCACCACGATCCACTTTCATAACTGTTTACTCTTGGAAAACTATAAACTCTGAGCCTTTGAACAGAAACTCCCCCTTCCCTACTCCCCTAGCTTCTGACAACCACAATTCTACTTCCTGTTCCATCAATAAATACCTCATCTGAGTGGAATCATAGAGTATTTGTCCTTTTGTGATTGGCTTACTTCATTTAGAATAATATCCTCAAAGTCCATCCATGTAGTAGTGTATGTCAAAATTGCCCTCCTTTCTAAGGCCAAATATATCACATTTTGCTTATTTATTTATCAGTCAGTGAAAAACTGGCTTGCTTCTATGGTTTAGCTATTGTGAATCATGCTTCTATGAACATGGGTGTACGAATATCTTTTTAAGGCCCTGCATTCAACTCTTGGGGAAGTATATACCCAGAAGTAGGATTGATGTATAATAGGGTAATTCTATTTTTAATATTTTAATGAACCACCATACTATTGTTCACAGCAGCTGTAACATTTTAATTCCTACCAACAAAGCACAAGGGTTTCAATTTTTCCACATTCTCACTCATATATATGTATTTTTTAATAGTAGCCATCCTACTGGGTGGTAGATGATTATGGTTCTGATTCATACCTATCTAGTGATTAGTGACTTTAAGCATCTTTTCATGTGCTTTTTGGCCATTTGTGTCTCTTCAGTCAAGAAATGTCTGTCCAAGTCCATTGCTCATTTTTGACCCAGGTAGTTTTGTAATTGTTGAGTTTTAGGAGATGTCTATGCATTGTAAATATGTTACTAAGGATCTCTTGTTGTGTCACTGTTGCTGCTTTCAAAATCCTCTCTTTATCTATAGAATGTTTGACTATACCATAGCTCAGTGTGGGTCTCCCTGGGTGCACCTTACTTGAAGTTCTTTGGGCTTATTGAATATTTGTATTCATGACTTTTATTGGATTTAGGAAGTTTTCTGCCATTGTTTCTGCAAATATTCTTACCTTCTGTTGCTCTCTTTCCTTTTTTCTTTTGGACCCTGCATTTATTGGTCCACATTATGTTGTTACACAGATATGCTAGTCTGTGTTCACCTCATTCAATCTTTTTTTACTTTATCTTTGTAAGTTTGACAATTTCTTTTGTTCTGTCTTCAAGTTTGTTTATTTTTCTACTTGCTTAAACCTGATCTTGAATCCCTCTAGTGATTTTTTATTTTTATTTTTGTACTTTTCAGCTCCAGAATTTGTTTTTATATTTAGGATTTCTAGCTCTATATTAGTATTGCCTCTTTGCTTATATCCTTTTCTTGACTTTTGCCATATTTTCTTTCACTCTATTGAGTATCTTTAAGACAGTAATTTTAAAGTCTTAGTTAAGTAGATACTCTATCTGATCTTATTAGGGATGGTTTATAAATTTACTGCTTTTTTTCTTTTGTAAAGTTTCCCTTTTTTCCTGCATTGTATACCTTGTGATTTTTTTATTGACAACTGGGTGTTTGAATCTAAAAATGCAGTAACTCTGAAATTCAGATTCTCTCCCTTCCTCATGGTGTGCTATTTTTTTGTATTGTTGTTTTATTTGATTGTTGCAAGCTGTCTCATTGCCAAGGATGAGCCTGAGGCATAAACTTAAAATCTATGCAGGTCATATCTGAACCTCCATCTTTCCCTGGGTATGCACTTCCCTTCCTTATTTTCCAATATATGCTGTTATTTTTAATTGTCCTAATCTTTATTACATGGCTTCCAAAAGGAAAAAAAAAATGAAAAGAGGAAGGAAGTTCCTCTTAAAGCCCTTTAAGTTCACTGGAAATCCCCACATCAGTCTAAGATGAGGGGCTTGTGGCAAGAGAGGAGAGTAACAACAATGGCTTCCCAACCCTTTGTTCACTGTATTTCTATTACCAGAAGCAACAACCAACAATGCAAGCTAAGACCCAAAATATTAAGAGGAGAGGATACTTTTTCTATACCAGAGCTCCTGCTAGCTCCACGCAAGCTGCTCCAGGAACACATGCACAGCTGCCTGCAATGGGTCTGAAGTGGGATGGGTACCTTCTACTATGTTGAGAGTTAAAATTTATTAGAAATGTATACAATTTGCCATCTACACTTTCCCTACAAGTTACAAATTTTCCATAGACTCCATAGTCCCCAGACAATTACATCAGATGGATTCTGCCAGTGGTATTGTCTAGTTGTATAGAGAGATTCTTGGTGCTTCCTACTCTGCTATCTTCCCAGGATCCTCAGTTGCTTTTAACTATACGAATTATTGACTCATGTAGGGTTAAGTAAAGACCTTGTAGTAGCTTAAAATTCATCTAGGTTTGAGGATTTCATTGTCTGCAGAACTCAGGAGGCCAAGTCCAGGAAGGTGAGAAAAGAAACAATGTTGTTTTTTTTCTTTTTTTTAATTAAATCATAGCTGTGTACATTAATGCAATCATGGGGTACAATGTGCTGCTTCCCAGAAACAACTAAGTGTGAGAAAAAGGTAAAGGTGGAAGTTCTTATATATACTAAAAATTATGACATCAAAATGAAGGATCTGGTTTGGTTTCCTGATGAAGATCATCAGAGGTAATTTTGTGCTATCAATTCATTAAACTGTAGAAATACTACCATGGGATTACTGTGCCTGTGTATTCCGAGATGATGAGCAGTGCCCCCTAGTATGGTGCTGAGAAATGTCTTGTAGAATGTATGATTGTCTAGGCAGTGGGAGACTCAGATGCAAAAACAGTTACATCACACAGATACCATGATCTTTATGTTCTTCTTCTGCAAAATAAAGGTGACAAAAATAGTGGATCAGACTAGTTTACAATCCAAGAAAATCTACCTCATAAGTTTGTGGTGGTTAAAAAGTATAAGAATAACATATCTCATGAAAAAACTCTCATTTAAAAATACTCAGATATTATTTATTAATAAGTATAATTTTTCATTTGGGCAAGAACTCATCTTCTTTTCCTCATGGAGCTCATGTAAATTTTGGAAATTATCTCTGTCAGACTCTAAACTTTGAATATTAAGTATTGTACATTATTGGAGACAGTTTTTGATACCATTTAGTTTTGACCCCAAAATAAAACTGAAGTAGAAATCTCTTTTTGCTTTTTACTTTTACAAGTGAATGAACTATTTCTACACACAAGAGTAGCTTGAAATCTAACCACAAGCATTATATAGAAATAAGAGCAGTTGAGAGAAATATGCTTACTGGGATGGATTTTTTCAATATTCTTTTAATTATCTGTATTTATACAATAAATAGTTATAACTTTGGAAAATAATTAAAATTGAAATTCAGCATTTTCATGTATGTTTCCATAATTGAAAATATGTTAATATAAATTATGGGCCAGACATAGCACCATTATATATTTGCTTAATCTTAAATAAAAACTGTAAGTTCATTCTAAGATTCTTTCATCTATCTACCTTTATAAAGTATTAAGATACAGCCTATTCATATTCTACTTTTTCCTACATAGCATTATTCTGAATTATATATACATACATGTATATATATACATAAAAAAACCCCACACAAATACATATGTATTTTTTTTAATTTAACATTTGCCCAGGGGTACAATTTTTCTTTATGAAAATATATTGTAACATATCTACCTATTTTCTGCATTTTGTTATAATTTATATGATCTCCTTAAGAACAAAGAAGGACTTTAGATGCAAAATCCTAAACAGAGTACTTATAAATTTTATTTTAAAATATCTTTGAAACACTCCAAGGTGTCATAATTATTTGTATTGCTTACATATTATTTGATATGTTAATAGATTAAAATATTATTAATCTAATATATAACAATATATAACATTCTAAAAATTCAATCATTTCATACATGTTGAAAATCTTATTATGTAAAACAACCAAATATGAGCATCATAGACATGCCCAAGGGAGTAGGAGAAAACCCACAGCGACTGGAAAACCTATTTGAGGGAGTATTTGAGGAGAGCTTTCTGTTCTTGCTAGAGATTTAAACATCTAGTTATGAGAAGCTCATTGAACATTGGGGAGATTTATTGCAAAGAAGCAATCACTAAGAGACATAGTTATTAGACTGGCTAAAGTTAACACAAAGGAGAAACTCCTGACAGGCAAAAGGTGAAAATATCAGGTAACTCACCAAGGAAAACCCGTTAGTCTAACAGCAGAGTTCTCATTAGAATCCAGAAGGGGTTGGGGTCCATCTTCAGACTTCTTAAACAGAACAATTACCAGCCTAGAATTTTGTATTCTGCTAGTTTAATTTGTAAAGGACAAATAAAGACTTTTCCAGACAAGCAATCAATGAAGGAATTAGTCAAGAACAGACCTGCCTTTAAGAAATACTCAGAACTGCACTGTCCATGGATCTATGCAATAGTCACCCACCAGACAAAAGCACCCAACAGCTAAAGCTCAGAGCTCATGTATGGCAAGGTACTACCCAACAGAAGGAACTGAACAGCCTCCCATATATCAGTTCTATCAGCATGAATGGTTTGAATTCCCTACTCAGGAGATACAGGCTGGCTGAATGGATAAAAAATATAGCAGCCAGGTATCTGTTATCTCCATGAGACACATCTAACCCACAAGGTGTCATATAGACTTAAGGCTAATGGATGGGAAAAAAATCCCATGAAAATGGAAAACAAAATAAACAAGTGTAGCCATTCTCATATCAGATAAATTAACATTAAATCAGCTACATCATAATTGCCAGAGATGTCCCCACTTCACTGGCAGAACTGAACATACCATCCAAGAAGAAAATAAGTGAAACATTGAACTTAAAAGGGACCCTCAAACAAATGGGTCTCATTGCCATTTGCAGAACATTTCTTTATCTGCACATGGAATATTATCCAGAATTGATCTTATCTTAGGCCATAAAGCATGGCTTAACAAACTAAAAAAATAATAATAAATAATACCATGTATCTTCATAGACCACAGTGGAAAAAAATGGAATAAAAGAAAAAAAGAAAGAAAAAATCAACTCTAAGAGAAACACTGAATTCTATAATTCTACAGAAGGTTGAAATTAAACAACCTGGTGCTGAATGTTTGCTGGATCAGATAGAAGTTAAAAGGTTAAACTAGTATGGCTTTGTAAGAATTTACAATATAGGAATGAAAGAATACCTCCTAGGCATAATACATAAAATATGAACTCTGCAGTTTATTACACCTATGTGAAAGAATAGTAACGTAATTACATCTCAACTGAACAACTGTAGCAGATCCTATGGATGCCCTGTCAGTGTCAGCCTGCCCTCACCAGCACCAACGCACACCTACCCAGCACAAGGCTTTAACAATTGGTCAAATTTAGCGTGTAAATACACAAACTCCTTCATTCTCTGGTGAAATAGTCCTGAGACCTGTGTTCTACCCTGGCTGCGAGGTTTTCTACAGTAAAATTAAACTCCAGCTGTCTACCTGTTAACTCTTTTACTGATTCACCCCCTATTTGCTCTAGTATGTTTCATTTCTACTCAAACCTAACTATAGTTCCATCAACTCTCAAGCAAACTACTTGGCCTCATCATAACCTCAGGATCAGCTTATGGAATACTCACAGTAACAGAACCAACCAGCATAATAACAGTACAACCCTAGAGATATCGACAATTAAAATCACAAATGAATTATGGATATCCCCTAAGACTTTTATGTAATATCATATTTCTACTTGTGCCCAATATAATAACACATAACAGCAATTAGAGGCTCCTCATTCGATAAGATAAATTTTTCATTTGATGCACATATATAATTATTGTTACTACCCAACCTCAAATAATATAGTGTGAAACCTAAGGAAGTTAAGCAAAGCTTCTGGTTCATAATTGCTAATATTATTGAAAATTTCCCTATACATTGGACATTATTGTAAGCTTTTATTTGTACTGACTAATTCTCATGATTATCCTATATCGGGTATCATTTTATAGGAAAAAAATAACATAAAGAGAAGTTAAGTATTTTTCTTAGTCATAAAGCTTATAAATGGAGGACTTCTATTTAACTCCATTAAGTTTAACGCCAAATCTGTGTTCTTAAATACAAAGCCATGTCATATCTACACAAAGTGCCCTAAATTGTAAAAATGAAAAATCTCTTTCACAATAATAAAACACTTTCCATAAAATGTCTAGGATTTATATAAAAAAAATATTTTCTTTGACATAAAAATCATAGATCATTGGAAAGACACAGTTCTGAATGAGAAAAGTAAATACTATATCCTGGAGATGTCAATTACTTCAGAATTAATTTACAGACAGAGTGAACTTCCTGTCCAAATCTCAATGGGTTTGGTTAATCAACTTGGGAATTTTATCTGAAAGCAAATTTGGGGAAACAAATGAAAACCTGATACATTTTTGAATTAGGAAAATGAATGAACAGCAGTTTGTTCTACAATGCTTAAAATAATATGGTACTAGCACAAGAAAAGGTAAGTTTCTTTTCATATTTTGATTAACAGTCATTTGCAAGGCACTATGATAAGTGTATAAGATGTCTGAGAAAAGAGAACTTCATGATCCATACTTTTATGGATCTGAAAAGTAAAATTGCAGATAAAAAAAAAAAAAAAAACAGGCAATTACCATATAAGTTGTTAAGAATTATAATAGAAGAAATAGATTTCAAGAGAGCATATGGGGGGTATGCAACCCTCTCCCTGAGAATTCCTTTAAAGGAGAAATGAACTTCCACTGGAGATCTGAGGATTGAGTAGAGGTCATTTAAATGGGAGTGAATTGCGGTGCTAGGACGGCCTGTTGGTAAATGAAGACATGGTTTGGAAGACTATAAGGGGGAGGAAAACAATTAGGAATTGAATATTTGAGAAGGAAACAAGGGAGAAAGCATCATGTTTCTGTGAAAGGAAAGTAAAATGACAGAGCAAAGGTCACATAGGGACTTGAATCCAAGCAGATGTTTTAAGGCAGGAGAGACTTGGGAAGGAACCAGAAAGGCAAGAAAAGTGGGACCCCCAGGACAGCTAACTGACTCTAATTCATTGAATTATAGATAGAAATCAGAGAGGTTCAGAGTAAAGCTGGAAAAATAAATCTCGTACAAGAATGACAGCACTTTAGCGGAAGAAAGAAAAAAATGATAGGATTGGTTGCAGGGAATAATGGCAGAAAATTGAGCAAATTTTTATTTGATCATTTTATTTCTCTGCTCAGTAAAAAAGTTGTGAGGCTGGAAGAAAACACACTGACTGTTATGTAAATGAAAAGTAAAATGTTGGAATGTCAGAGTAGAAAGATTAGAAATGAGCTATGCACTAATCAAAGTGCTCAATATTATGCAGAGAATGGACTGAGAGGACCAAGTTCAAAAAATTGGATGCACAAACCCAAATCCCAAGGAGTGTGGACTGCAGTCAAGTCCGTTACTATTTAACCTGAAGACATGCACCGCCCAAGCCAAACATTTAACATATTGAAGAGTGATTTTAATGACTGTAGAGGTGATGTGCTCTTAACTATTTGACCTACCATGCTCGTATGTTGTTATTCTAAAACATGGTTCCTGAATTTAGTGTCTGAAAGTGTAAAATCTCCTTCTATTTAGAGATATAATGCTGTATTTTACAACAGTGTAAATCATGCTAAGAGATTAAGTCTAGGATAATGGATTATGCTTCAATTTTTTTGTCCATAATATTTGTTTTCAGGTCATGTAAAAATGTTCTGATAATGTAGCATAGATTATTTTAAAAGCATAAGTCCTGAAACAGCAGATGTTTGACACATTTTAACGTCCATTGATCTTCTGCAACAGGCAAATACCTTATCTTGAATGCACTTTGGGGAACAACGTGGTCTTTACAGTTAAAAGCATTACATATCCCTATGTATAATTCATAAACTGAAAAATATTTAACTCCCACAACCTACTGACTTTGATAGTTTTTGCTTTCAATTTCCATTGCTTTGGTGCTTCTAATGACTTTTTTCCTCCACACAGACTTACTGTTTTTTGTTACATGAAGCTCTTCTACACAATAAAAACCAGGTCTACAGAACTGTAGTCAGCAGAGGCCTTATAACTTAGTGTTCAAGACCGTAGGCTCTGGAACCAGACATTTCGAGTTACGATCGTCATTGTTGAACCTTCTAGCTATGTGACCTTAGAGAATGTGGGGGTTTCTTTGTACCTCAGTTTTCCAGCGGTTCTCAATCTGGGGGTTGCAACCCCTTTGGGGGGTCAAACGACCCTTTTTCAAGGGTTGCCTGAGATCATCCTGCATATCAGATATGTACATTATGATTTATAACAGTAGTAAAATTACAGTTATGAAGTAGCAACAAAAATAATTTATGGTTGGGGGTCACTACAACTGTATTAAAGGTTCACGGCATTAGGAAGGTTGAGAACCACTGTTTTATACAAAAATGGAACTAAGAATAGTGTCTTTCTCATAGGTCTCTGTGAGGATTAAATAAGATTTGCAAGTGCTAAATGAATGTGAATCCATGTTAACCATAGCAGACTTTTATTCCTTAAGTGTGATTTATACTCAAAACATACATGAATCTTAACAATGCAGACTGACAAAGTTTTACACATGTGCAACTCCATGTAACTAAACACCATCCCGATCAAAATATAGTACATTTCCATATGCCCAGAGAGTTATTTTGTCTTCCTTCTCTCAAAATACCCCAAGTCCCTGAGGTAACCACTATGCTGTTTCTACCACTATGGTTTAATTTTATCTATTCTTGAACTTCATACAACTGGAATCATACAGTAGGTATACTTGTATGCCTTGCTTCTTTCATTCAAAATCAAATTTTTGAGATACATTGGGCTGTTATATATACTAGTATGTTTGGGGGAATTTTGTTTTTATGCATAGTGTCCTCTTATATAATTATATTGCACTTTGACAATTCAATTTTTATTAACTGATATTTGGGTTATTTAAATGAGTCTTTTCTAAACCCATTATTGTTTTTTAACCCTTAAACACTTTACTTTCCCCAATTTAAAATACAGTGGATCATTCATTTTGAAAAGAGTGGTAGAAACATGAATCATTCAGAGGAGAAAGTAAATATTATAATTTGATAGTATTATTTAATAGTATGCAATAGTATCAAATGCTGTTATTTGATAGTATATACTGGGGTTTCTATTTTTTTATTAAATCATAGCTGTGTACATTAATGCAATCATGAGGTACAATTTGCTAGTTTCATATACAATCTGAAATATTTTCATCAAACTAGTTAACATAGTCTTCATGGCATTTTCTTAGTTATAGTGTTAAGACCTTTATATTCTGCATTTGGTAAGTTTCTCCCTGTACCCTTGTAAGATGCACCATTGGTGTGATCTCACTAATTACCCCCTCAACCCAACATCCTCCACACCTCCCCTCCTTTGCCCTTTCCCCATATTCTTGTGCTATAATTGGGTTATATCCTTCATATGAAGCTATAAATTAGTTTCATAGTAGGGTTAAGTACATTGGATACTTTTTCTTCCATTCTTGAGATGCTTTACTAAGAAGAATATGTTCCAGCTCCATTCATGTAAACATAAAAGATGTAAAATCTCCATCTTTCTTTAAGGCTGCATAATATTCCATGGTATACATGTACCACAATTTATTAATCCATTTGTCAGTCAATAGGCACTTGGGCTTCTTCCACAACTTAGCAATTATGAATTGGGCTGCAATAAAAATTCTGGTACACATATCTTTGTTATAATGTGATTTTTGGTCTTCTAGATAAGTACCTAGTATAGGAAGAAGTACAGGATCGAATGGCAGGTCTATTTTTAGATCTCTAAATATTCTCCAAACATCCTTCCAAAAGGAACATATTAGTGTGCATTCCCACCAACAGTGTAGAAGTGTTCCCTTTTCTCCACATCCACGCCAACATCTCTGATTTTGAGATTTTGTTATGTGGGCTAATCTTACTGGAGTTAGATAATATCTCAGAGTAGTTTTGATTTGCATTTCTCTGATGATTAAGGATGGTGAGCATTGTGTGCCTGTCTTCTTCAGAGAAGTTTCTCTTCAAGTTCCTCGCCCACCCTGAGATGGGATCACTTGTTCTATTCTTGCTCATATGTTTGAGTTCTCTGTGAATTCTGGTTATTAAACCTTTATTGGAGGCATAACCCGCAAATATTTTCTCCCATTCTGAGGTCTGTCTGCTTGCAAAACTTACTATGTTCTTGGCTGTGCAGAAGCTTTTTAGTTTGATCAGGTCCCAGTAGTGTATTTTTGATGCTGCTTCAATTGCCTGGGGAGTCCTCCTCATAAAATATTTGCCTAGGCTGATTACTTCAAGAGTTTTCCCTGCACTTTCTTCTAGTATTTTTATAGTTTCATGTATTAAGTTTAAATACTTAATCCAATGACAATCTATCTTAGTTAATGGTGAAAGATGTGGGTCCAGTTTCAGTCTTCTACAGGTCACCAGCCAGTTCACCCAGCACCATTTGTTAAATAGGGAATCTTTTCCCTACTGAATGTTTTTAATTGGCTTGTCAAAAATCAAATAACAGTAAGTAGCTGGGTTCATCTCTCGGTTTTCTATTCTGTTCCATACATATACCTCTTTGTTTTTGTGCCAATAACATGCTGTTTTCATCACTATCGATTTATAGTATAGTCTGAGGTCTGGTAGCATGATTCCTCCTGCTTTGTTTTTATTTCTGAGTAATGTGTTGGCTGTTTGAGGTTTTTTCTGATTCCATATAAAACAGTCAAGGACTCTATTCTGTTCACAGTAGTGCCAAAGAAGATGAAATATTTGGAAGTTTACCTAACAAAGGACATGAAAGATCTGTATAAAGAGAACTATGAAACTCTAAGAAAAGAAATAGCTGAAGATATTAAAAAATGGAAAAACATACCATGCTCATGGCTAGAAAGAATCAACATTGTTAAAATGTCCATACTACCTAAAGCAATGTGCAATTTTAATGCAAGCCTATTAAAACTCCACTGTCATACTTTAAAGATCTCGAAAATATACTAGGGTTTCTTGAAAAGCATCTATACCATGAGATAAACATAATATAACATAAAATGATTTTATTGGGGGGATTGCTTATTTGTGTTATTTAACCTACAAGAAATAGGTCTATACATTACAAACAGCAAATCTTCACAGACAAGATTAGAGCATGATGAAAAAATAAATATAACTCTTTTTTTTTCTGTAACACTATGAACCCAGGAACTGAGTTTCTGATTCTGTGGACCCAGCCCATCCCCAGCCTCTGTGTTCACATCATCGTCACTGCAAGTACCCATCAGTAAGGGTTCCACAAGTCCTCCAACAGAGAGCCCAAGGCCAAACTCTCATGTCTTCCTCTTCATCTCACAGTGAACACAGTCAATTTGCTGCCTTTGCCTCATTTGTCTTTATACTGCAGCAATCTTAGCAATAGCCCCTCAACTAAGGTTGGAAAATTCCATGTTTTTGATTACCTTACTCATGCTGTTCCTCACCTCTAGGTAGCAGAAATGATTGGCATCTAATTTTCTACATCCATTTGTTCCCTTGGTTATATTTCCATAAAATGTAAAGCTACTTGTCAATCTACAAGCATCCTAAATGACTTTAAATTGTATTCTGTCATAAGGGCAACATGATCGCTCTATGAAATTACTAGTGACAATTGATGGGAAAAGCCGTGTGGTGAGATAATTAAAAATGCACCTGTGATCATATTATCAATAAAAATTACAGTGGTCTGTCTCCGCTGACTCTCTGCTGTCATGCAGTGTGCATGATTTCTAACACAAAGAGTCCTTTATTGTGCCACAATGCCTTTTAGAGAATAGATTTTACTCTTCGATAGCTATAGCTTAGAAAGCATTTTGTCACAGTGAATGCAGATTTTTTTGCTTATCTCAGAAGTACAGAATTTAAAATAATTTCATTAAAGTGGAAAAGAAAAACCAATCTGTAAATATGCAGTTTGTCAATCATTCTACTGACTTGGCTTGAGAAACTAAAGAGAGTAGCATCCGAATTTCAGTGGCCTTGAGTTGGACTCCCTTGCAAAGTAGAAGCTTAACAATTCCGTACTTACATGAATTGTGATATAGATACTTAAATCCCTCCAGCAAAACACGGAAGAAAACAAAATACTGCCCTAAGAAGGAGCCTTTATTTTCTCTTCATAGTCCCAATTGCCTTATGTGGATATTTGTATTTCCTATCGATCAACATATTTGAAGTATAAATGTGCTATTTCAGTTGTGCTTAGAACCACTGCCCTCCTCTGATTGTAGCTAATGTTCTCAAAAGAAGATAAGGGACAGTAAATATAAACTATGTGTATCTCTGTGACAAGGTAACCTGTGTTCTGTGGTGCTTCTTTGCCCGTCCTTGTGCCAACCTTCCCTCTACTTGGGTATCTGGACAATGAGAGCAAGAAAACCAATTCTGATTCTTAACGGTCTCTGGAAAGCTGGTGGATCCTTATCTGCACCCCCAGAGGGGCCTGTCCAGCACGTGTGTGTCTGCACCCCCAGAGGAGCCTGTCCAGCACGTGTGTGTCTCCACCCCCAGAGGAGCCTGTCCAGCACGTGTGTGTCTGCACCCCCAGAGGAGCCTGTCCAGCACGTGTGTGTCTGCACCCCCAGAGGAGCCTGTCCAGCACGTGTGTGTCTGCACCCCCAGAGGGGCCTGTCCAGCACGTGTGTGTGGATCAGCAACTCCCCAAGAGAAGACGTGAGGGAGGAACCAAGGGGAGCAGAGAGGTGGGTGAGGGCGTGAGAGTCAAGCGCCCTTGGGAGATTCTACTGGCAAAACAGAAATGGATGTGGAATTTTAAATAAGAGTTCCTTTTTGTCACGTACCTGGATTCTTCTAGATATTTGAAAAAACTGAGTAAGCTATTTAAGCTCAGCGACTTTAAGTATAATAACACTTTTAATCCTGGCATCCTGGACTCATGGCCTCCTAAGCATTACTTTGAGTCATACACAGCTAGTTTTTAGTCTTTTCATTAGTAAGGTTTATTCATATTTTTTTTTAGAGAAGTTCCAAATACAAAGAAAAATTGGGTAGAAATACAGAGGAACTCAGACCTCGCCCCCTCCAGACACACACACCCTCCTCCTCCAGCCACATTCTGCCCAAAGTGGCACATTATTTTACTACCTGGGCACATCACTCTTCCCCAAAGTCCATAGTTTACATCAGCGTTAACTCAGTGCTGTAAAATCTATGGGGCTTGATTATAGATAGTTTTTGTGATTTGTGCTTTTAATTCTCAATTAAATATTTATTTCTATTAATATGTATACTGAGACAGTTCTGTTATGTTGAAAGTGGAATATGGAGGGCAGCACCTGTGGCTCAGTGAGTAGGGCTCCGGACCCATATACCGAAGGTGGCAGGTTCAAACCCAGCCTCAGCCGAACTGTAAAACAGAAAAATAGCCGGACGTTGTGGCGGGCGCCGGTAGTCCCAGCTACTCGGGAGGCTGAGGCAAGAGAATTGCCTAAGCCCAGGAGTTGGAGGTTGCTGTGAGCTTGTGATGCCACGGCACTCTACCGAGGGTGATAAAGTGAGACTCTGTCTCTACAAAAAAAACAAAACAAAACAAAAAAGCAGAAAGTGGAACATTGAAATATATTTGAGATAATTCAAGAACATTTTATTTTTTAAATATTACTTGAATCTATTAAGATCATTTGGGATTTAGAAAATGTAAAGAAAATGAATTAGATAATCCAAAGTATTTCTTAGCGTGATTGCAAATAGGAGCTATCACATTTCCGATGTGGTTGGATCAGAGCTCGCTCTCTGTGATTCTCATGGCCCTTGGTGTGAAACGGGGCAAGAATAGCAGTGAACACCAGGGCTGCGATAGGACCTCTGTTGGCTCTAGACATTTTTGTCTTTATCCATCTCTTTTCCATTAAAAAATACTAAAAATTATATTTGCTGCTGCATTGGTATAAGAAAACATATATCCAGGATAGATTGATTATTATATATTTATTATCATATTCATTTTTTCTTATTTAAGAAGAAATTAAAACATTTTACAGACCTTTAAATGTATTGCGGGCCCTAGGCAGATGCCAGCTGTGCCTCGTGGGTAGATCAGCCTTGATGGACCCAGCAGAGAGATCTGTTGCTTCACTACACGCCCTCAAAATACCCATGTACTGCAGGTATCTTTATCCTGGAGTACACGGTGAGAGGACTAAAGAACGGCGAGGCTAATTAAATTGCTTTAAAACAAAATAATAGTTATAAGGGTCAAGAGGTGACTCCCTCTTGAGTTCCATGAAGTATGAAATCCAAGTATTTTTTGAGAAAAAAATAATAAATAGCACATTATCTTCCTTACTTTCTACTATCCATCCTGCCCTCATCCTCTTTACACGCTACCACTTAACTCAATTCTGTGATCATCACAGGAGTATATACCGCAAGTACATTCCAACTTATACCAATTTATTTTCTCCTTAAAATAAAATCCATGGCATGGTCATTATATGTCTTCAAGAACTAAGTAAGGCCCAGAGAAGTAGAATAACTTTGCAGGTTGCCCCGATCACCAGCGCTACACTCATATGGTGATGTTTGAAGGAAGCCTGCAGCTATATCATGGGGACCCCTCTGATGTTTCCATCTCTTAGTCTTCTTCCAAATCTGTGTCCCACACGGTCTGTGTGTCACACACATTTTCGGCCACACGCTTTTGACTGTAGTTATTGTTTGTTGTTAGTCACATCCCCTCATCAAGACTGATTATTTACATCTTGAAGATGGAGATTTTCTACGGCCACAGCACTTAACACACTAAAAACCACATGGCATGTATCTTTATATGCTGTCTACCATGACTTTGTTGAAAAATGTCATTAGAGCAGGAGAAATAGAAGAAAATTGTTAAAAGAAGAAAAGGAACTCTATAAACATCAATACAAACTTTGAAATCTAACCTTTCTAAAATTTTTACTTGTTAAAATGTTTAATCATTTTCTTAGTGTTATTTTAGCTCAGTTTTATTGCCTTTCATAAACATCATGAATCTTTGACCTTTGTTTATGCTTTGAGATCTGGGAGAAAATTCTTTTATATTTGAAAAAGAACGTAGGTTTCAAATATACTTTAAATTATAACCGAGCGTATGTTTTCTTTTAATGGGAATAATTATGCCTTTTCCCCCTTGTGAACAATGTCCCAAGCAGAAAATTTAGAAGCAAAAATAGACTTCTGTAATGTCAGCATATGATTTAAGAAAAGTGTGAATACCACCAACCACCGTCTCTTTCACCATCGGCGGCGTTATTCACATTTTATTCATGCACCCTTGAACTGATGGATTTAATTCCTGACGTATAAGTAAGTGTCCTTACTCTCTATATGCCTAGGAATAAATTTTGAGCAATATCTTCATGACACTTTTGATAGCCAGTTCTATCAATAGGACAATTGATCCGAGACCTTTCATTACCAAATTTTATTATTATTTTTGTTCTTGAAAAAAAAATACATTTGTAGCAGTCCATGCATGACGGTCTTTGAGTGCCTGTCAGTTTTGCTCTTATCGTGTAATTTATACAGGGTGGACATGAAGTTCATGTGCAATTTACTATGTTAAACTATTTTAAATTGCACATGACATTTATGTCTACCCTATATACCAAATCGCTATACAATATCCTTAGTCTGTCTTATTCTGTGGTAGCCTTCATTAGAAAGTTTACATTATATTTACTTGAGGTTCAAAACTCCAGCTGATTTCCAAATAATTTGTATCTTTCTAGAGAGAAAAAGTGTGAGAATTCAAGAGTTTCATTTTCAACTTTGCCAGTGACTCAATTACTTAATGTTTTCAACTTGTAAAACGATAGTGATTACCAACATTCATTGCCAATGAAATAATTTCTGTTGTTTGGAAACATTGTATATAATAATATTTAAGATTGTTGGTTCAAGTTTGAAGTCTATGTAGAGAAAGCAAATTAATTAAATTCACCTACTCATTTTCACTAATGTTTTGGTTTGATTTCCTGAAAATGAAGACAAAATATACTATAAACATTTTATGATATTAAATGTTAGAGGGGTGCGTGTGTTAGAGAAAGAAAAACTTGTGTTTATCTGCTCATACAAAAACTGTTTTTAGGACAATAAAAATGGGTCATCTTCTGTAAGTTAAGAATGTTCTAAATGCAAACGGTTGAGTACACATTGTGAAGGGAAAAAAGATAAGAAAAATATGCATTTAAAAACCATTGTGTGACTATTTTCTCTGACTCCAGAAAGCCACATCTAACTGGCCTGTGTCATTATATCTTACAATATAATTATCCTTCATATTTTAGGCCATATTCACTATGACAAACCGGACAAAAAATTGTTCTCCCAGTACGTCAAAGCAGATACAAATGAACCTAAGCAAACACATACCAGCTGGAATTTACTTACACTCTTGATCTGCTTCCAACAGGGCAGAATCCTGCTGATTACACTCAAGCATCAATTTTATTTGACAAAAAAAAGTGGCACTTCAATTATTTGGGTTTTTAAAAATATTTTCTAACATTTCAGAACAGAATTTTTTGTAAAGATTATTTATTCCACGTTTATATTATCCATTACCCTATAAATAGCATTAGTTGTCATTAATAAATTTATCAAATGGGATGGATGGAGTAGGGATAGGGTAGGAAATTAGCGATCAGATCTGAATTTAAGACAGAGTCTGTTGTTTATTATTTGTGTGACCTTTAGTATTTTATGTAGCCACTTTCATTCTGACTTTTCTGTTTTTCAAAATGAAAGTTTATTGTAAAAATTAAATATAATATATACAATGTAATTGGCATTATACCCATTTCATATGGGTGCAATAGATGATAAATGACATTGCTTTTGTTTTTATTAATGTTATTCTTCTATTAACCTCTCAGAAATCACCATCTAAGACTTTAAGGGCATTATCAGATCTGAGAAGATGCTATACTTTTACTTTCTTCCTTAAGGGCTGAAGCCATTCACCCCTTGATTAGACATTGGTGCTTGGTTGATGCCTGTGCAGTTAATCTGTAGTGTACATGCCAGCAAAGTTAGAGAGGCCTGGCCAAGTCACTAACAGAGCAATTTACCCCTTGTTAAAACCATCATGCAGAAGCAGGTTTATACATAATCTAAGAAACCCAAACTATTTGAGACAATAAATAAGAACTAACCTCAGACCCTCCATTTTCTGGGAGGTTATAAATTTCATACTTCCATCATTGTTATTAAATAATGTTTTTAGATCAGGGACTATCAATCCTGGAATGCTTTTAGAAGATGCACCCTAAGTTTGTGAGAACTATTTATTCACAAGTTAGAAAATTCAGGCAAAGAATCTCCAAAGATTGAGAAACATCACTCTTTTTCCTCTGGTGCTGATTAGTTGTGCTATTTTCGAAACATATTGTGCTCCATTTTAAGTAACATTTCTGTCCCTGCCAAATGTTTCTCCTCATGAAAAGTTTTAGTCATAGTCTTCCATAGGGACTGCTGTTACTGTAGAGGTTTTTTTTTTTTTAATTTATGACTTAACTGATTTGTTTTGGATGATTGAGGTTCAGGACATACTGTTTATTTTATGTTCTGAATGTGAATCCTAGTTCATTGCAAGTTTCCCAATATATTAGTGATTTCTATGTGTATTCCTTTGGATATTTAGAAAGTAAAACAGTAAACACAAGTTGTACTATGTAATGGAAATATAAGGAAGCCATTGGCTGACTTGAGTTAAGAATGTTTGTGAACTCTTCTAGGAGAATTATTTTAAAAAAGAAAAAAATATATGTTTCACCTATATTGGCTGGTCTAGGTTTTGTTTTCCTGTTTAAAATTGAGACAAAAGTTCTACCCAGAGAAATTAGGGAAAAGAAAGAAAGGACAACCGAATTGGAATAGAAGAAGTCAAATTGTCCCTGTTCGCATACAACATGATCTTGTATATGGAAAAAACTGAGGCTTCAGAAAAAAAATTTCTTAGAAATAATAAATTCAGTAAAGTTTCAGGATACAAAATAAATGTATAAAAATCTGTAGCTTATCTACACACCAATAGCAAAACAGCTGAAAAAGTAAGCAAGGAAGGAATCCCATCAATACAAAGAGCTACAAAATATAAATAAAACACCTAGGAGGACATTTATTTAACCAAGAAAGTGAAATATCTCTAGGAAGAAAATTACAAAACACTAATGAAAGAAATGGAAGAGGATGCAAACAAATGGAAAGATATCCTATACTTATGCAGCAAGAGAATTCATATTATCTGAGAGACTATACTCTCACATCAGTCTACAGACTCAAGGCAATCTGTTAAAATACTGACCATGTTCTTCACTGAAATAGACAAATAATTCCTAAAATTTGTAAAGATCTCCAAAAGACCCCGAATAGTCAAATCAATATTAAACAAGAATAAAGCTGGAGGCATCACACTACCTGACTTCAAATATCCTACAACACTATGATAAAGCAACATAGTACCCATGTGAAAACAGACACATATACCAAGGGGAGAGAATAAAGAACCCACAAATAAATGCAGGTACTCACAGATAACTGATTGTTGACAGAGGTGCCAAGAACACACACTGGGGACATAAAGTTCTCGTTAATGGTGCTGGAAAAACTGGGTGTCCAGATGCAGAAGAATGAAAGTAGACTCAACTCTCCCCATGTACAAAAATCAACTCAAAATGAAATAAAAACTTAAACGTAAGGCCCCAAACATGCCCTAGAGAAAAGCATTGAGGAAACACTTCAGGACATTGCTCTAAAAGTTACCACCAGAGGGCGGCACCTGTGGCTCAAGGAGTTGGGCGCCGGTCCCATATGCCGGGGAAGGCAGTTTCAAGCCCAGCCCCAGCCAAAAACCGCAAAAAAAAAAAAAAAAAATTACCAACAGATAAATGGGACTAAATCAAAGTAAAAAAGCTACTGTACAGCAAAGAAAATGAACAACAGAATGAAGAGACAATTTGTAAAGGCTAATAGAGACTAATTCATCCAAAAAGAGACTAGTACTCTTTTTCGGAGGTTTCTTTAAAAATTAAAAATTAAAAAATAGAACTACTTTATGATCCTGCAACCCCACGACTGGGTCTTTTTCCAAAGGAAATAAAATCAGCATATTAAAGAGATATACATACCCCTACATTTATTGTAGCTCAATTCACGATAGCCAAGATCTGGGAGTCAACTTAAATGTCCATCAACAGAAGAAAGGATAAAGAAAATGCGGTAAATACACATATATGTAACGGGACACCAATCCGCCATAAAAAATGAATAAACTCCAGTCATTCTCAGCAACATGGATGAGCCTAGAGGACATTATGGTAATTGAAATAACTGAGGCACAGAAAGGTGAAATACCACACATTCTCAGTAGTGTGGGGGAGCCAAAAAGGAGTAGAGTAATGCTTATCAGAGGCTGGGAAGGGTGTGGGGAGCAAGATGGGGAGAGACTGGTTAACAGATGAAAAGTTACAGCTTAAGTTGTAGTGTTCAACAGTGCTAGGGAGTGAATATGGTTAACAATCATTTTGTACACATTTTGAAAAATCTAGAAGAGAGGATTGTAAATGTTCACAACACAAAAAAGTAATCAATGCCCAGAAGGGGTTTCTAACCTGCGGCTGGTGGGCTACTTACAGATTGTTTAGGGACTGCTTTGCTTGTCAGTGGTGTTGGAGATCATAAAAGGTAGGCACAGACCTTTCTTCATTTAATGTGTGGCCCAAGACAACGCTTATTCTTCCAGTGTGTGCATATGCTAATTACCCTGATGTTATCATTACACACTGTATACATGTATTGAAATATCACTGTATCCCATAAATACAAACAATTGTTATGTGTCAAGTAAAAATAAAAGAAAATAAAGTGAGAAGTTACATAAGATGAGCTGAAAAGTTTCAGCATTTTAAAATTTTCAAGATTGTAAGTGGATTGTAAGGCCTTTTAGCATAAAAAGCAAAATGATCATAAAGATTGAGTTATTTTATAACAGTAAGGAAAATGATGTTTAACACTTTGCATGATAACTGGCTATCTATAACAATCATTAGTCAGCTTTATGAATCATTATTTTAATATGCATGACATGTACCTACTTCTCCCCCAAAAGGCTATAGAAACTTGTGGAAGGTGGTCGTTGAGCAGTGAACATGGGAGACCTCAATAATGCAAGATTGAAAGTGCTTACATGTTGGAGGAGGGGTACAGTATTATGCCCATATACTATTTAACTTGCAAAAGAAACACTTACTTTTGTAATTATTGAGTTAGTATAGAAATTTTAAATTAAAATTTCAGCATAGGTCACTATCTTATGTCTGGAAAATATATAGGCACATACAATATTTGATATGTAAGTGTGTAAATGGTCTTCATTTTATGAGTGGAATTTTCAGATAATACGCTTTTCGTTTATAGGAAATACAATGGTGGAAGTAAAACTGGTCAAAAATATTAAAATGTAAATCTCAAAACACACTTTCTACTTTAAAACATGAAATATGACCGGTTAAATACCTAACAATGAGAGTAGAGCTGCCATAATGCTGCCTAAAATGATTTTCATTTTCACATGAAATATAACTGGTAAATGTCCAAAGTGCATTTCAACTAATCTAAAATTTTGGTTTAAAAAACTGAAGCTACTCAAAGGTATTGAATGATTCAAAATAAGTATGTAAGAGAAATATGTTTCCTATAATGAAATTTAAAAATCAGAATCTAATAAGATTAGAAAACTTGATCGGGAATGTAAGGACATAATAAATAAGGGTAATTGTAAAAAATAGCAATTTTGACATTTCTTTTTTATTATGACTCACCTTTATTTAGGCAATAAATTCTTTAATAATCATTTAAGGGAGTATTCATTTTTATTCTTTGAAATGAGAATTGTATTGATTGAGGTAAAATGTCAACAATTTGATTTATTATTTAAAATTGAGGTTTTATGATTCTGGTTAAGTCACCCATGAAATATGATTGGATTGTAGGTTGCTCCATGAGAAATTGTCCTGTTTCCATTGTCGCTCTTAACACTCAGTTTAGCTAAAAGGACATCAGTTTTTTCCATTGGCCTTCATAAACGTAAATATCATGTGTGTCCCTATGTATGTGTTTGTTGATGTATATACTTACAGGTTTGTATGAAAGAGAAGGAGATGCACAAATATACCTGAAGTCAAATCGTGAATTAAAATGTCTCCATGACAATGACATGTTATTTTTGAAGTATAAAAACAAGAAAAGATAGAAAATGCAGATACACTGAAGCCTTAAGTACTCAACACTATCAGCCCTCCCGTTACCACACCCCGAGACCTCCACATTACAACTTAATATTTGCCATGAAAATTGATAGGTAACTACACCCATCAGAATTCTAGTCCATAAAACATTTATGAGGAAAGACCCAGAAACTACAGTCTAGCTCCCATCCCACCAATCATTTATGACAGAAGAACAAACCTGTTCATGTCAAATCTATATAGTCTGACCTTGCCTAATTGTAAACCTCCATGTAAGAACTAGTCAGCATTCGTGACAGCTTGGCAGCTTCACATTGATCCATATTCCTCCAGATAACTGATGAATGAGATTCTTGCTGCATTTATTTCTAATTTTTATCTCCTCAATACTAACCTAATCTATATGGCAATTATTAGAGTACTGGAGAATGTAGCTGTGGTTTTTTGTTTTTTTTTTTTAATTTGCATTGGAAGTTTGTATCCATACTTTTAGTTCAATCAAGATGGAGCCAAGCCTTTGGAGACGATGATATCTGCGTTAATTTTAAAATGTTTATTTCCTCTTCCAAGAACTGAATAATGTTTGAAAACACTTCCCTTTCAACTCTGTCAGCTGACTGAAACACTTTCTATTGCAGCATTAATTAAGCAATTAATACAGTGCATTAAATTATATCTGATGCTTTGGAGACCTCGAAGTTCTTGCTCAATTAAAATATCACACATTCCTTAATGCAGCAGTGACTTTGGAAAACATGTGATATATAACTTCTAGGGAATCAACAAATATTTTTCTAATATCTTTCCTTTTTTGACATTTGATGATGGTAAAGTCCAGGACAGACAAATTTGAATGTTAAAAGCATCTATGCTATTTGAATGTTAAAAACTCTGCTAATTCAAAGAGAAAATCTTAGAAGTGACAATGCAAATATAGGTCAACAGTATGACGTGTGGATAAAAAGCATCATCATATTGCAGATCTCCTACAAACCATGATGACCTACCTGACAGTTTGGCCATTCAGATAGTTCATTACAACTTCTACAAAGACACACGCCTGGGATAAAAACCTCTCTTCTATTCCCTACCATGTCTATACTCTAGAAAGTCAACTTATTTATAATATAAAAGTTTCATGAGGACAGACACTTTCCTTTGGGAGTTCAAACAGAGATTCAGATATTTAAACAACCTAAAAGAAGAAACATGTCAACATTGAACTCTAAGTTCACGCCTACTTTATCTTTTTCTCCACTATGAATCCATGCAGATAGTTACTGTAAAGAAGAACTTTCTTCCAAGTAGTTGTCAGCAATCAATAAACCATTTCCTCTGTCATGAATTCCTTATGTGGTCTTTTTTAGTGTACATTATTATTTGAAAAAGGAAATATTTTTGCTGTAAACCAACACTAAGTAGACAGCCTATCTACCAAACTCAGGAGACTTCCTTTTACCATGAAAGCCTTTCGGCACCCACCTACACTTGTTCCCCAAGACCCATCCAACCTTTTTGATCAAAAGCTCTGGCCTCTGGGAATACCGCTGGCCTTATCTTTAAAATTATCTGTTTACGTGGATAGAGCTGGAACATACCCTACTTAGTAAAGTATCTCAAGAATGGAAGAAAAAATATCCAGTGTACTCAGTACTATTATGAAACCAATTTACAATCACTCAGACTTTCATATGAAGAATAGATCACAACTATGGCCCAATATGAAGGAGCCGGGACGTCACATGGAGGGAGGGTGGATGGTGGGATCACAGCTATGGTGCTTAATGCAAGGTACGCATGTCAGGTCTGTTAGTATGGAGTATAAATGTCTTAACACAATAATTAAGTAAACAATATGAGGTATATATTAACCATTGTGATGTAGCATTCCTAATTCTATATGAAACCAGAGCATTGTACCCCCTAAATGCATTAATGTATACATGATCTGTGTGTTTTGTGATTTAATTAAAAATAAATTAAATTAAAAAATAAAATTATCTATGCTACAGTACAACAAAGTTTCAGATTCTTTCTAAATCAGCCCTGTCTGAAACATAATGCAAGTCACTTAGCAAAATTTAAATTCTCTAGTAGCTACATTTTTAAAAGTAAGAATAGATACTAAATTTAATAATACTTCTTATTTATCTAGTGCAAATGCCCTGTACATTGGCATTTTAACTTATGGATGCTATTTTAAAATATTAATGAAACATTTTATATTCTTTCTTCAATCTAAGTCTTCACAATCCATTGTGCATTTTATATTTTCAATGTATCCCAATTGGGGGCAGACATTTCAAGTGCTCTATGATTTCAGGAGAGCTCATAGTCATCTAAAGCTATGATGCTGAATTTGCAAACATGTGCTCATATCAGATGAAGGAGTGAATGGTAATATTTCCCTGTGACATGCTGATATAACCCCTCTGCAGGGGTATTTACCTTAGTATACATGAGAATGTGCCCTAGTCCTCAGATTTATTGGAGATCAAAATGATTTTAAAACTACAAAGTTAAAACCATATTTAGCCCTGAGAATAAATCTGTCATTGTCCTGATATAGTACACATGACTTTCTCTGAGAAAAATAAAATTAGAATTTAATTTCAGAAAAAATACCAAAGCAACTTTCGCTAGATGTAGAAACAAAAAGAAAAAAAAAAACTGGGTTAAAAATTATAGTTAAAAATATTAATTGTTTTGAACTAAAGAATATATTGGGGATATCATCAAAAGCAATAATTACAGGAACATACATTGACTAAAGTGCATATTTATGGAATCAAATGATTGAATACACAAAATGTAGAAGCTACATGTCCTACTTAGGAAGTTACAAAAAGAACATTAGCTAAGACTAGAGGGTGCTAAAAGTGAGGAATATGAAAAAGACCTTCCAAAGATTGGAATGAGGAGGAGACACAACACACACATAATTGTATATATGTTTACAGATGTATCAACACACACACGCATGCGCCCATGCGGAGAGAACGATAGAGGTAGTAGAGATGATTCTGGAATCCAAAAAGAATATTATAAACTATTTTAACCAATATATTTAAAATATTAGAGAAAATTGAATTTCTAAATATATATCAATTACTGAAAGTAATTGCAGAAAAATAATCAAAACTTGTAAAGGACTTAACCAAAAGGAAGAAAGGAGAGAAGGAAGGGAAGAAAGAGCAACAGTCGGCCTAGTGGAAGCCATGTCTGCAAATCCTAAGAAGGGAGTTCTCACTTTTAAATACAGACAACAGGACATAAATTTCATAAATCAGTTTTCAAAGTTACTTATGTTTAATGCAAAAATTGTACAATCACAGGAAGTAAAGTGCATGTGCAATAATTTCTCTAATGAACATACTTGTAAAATCTTCAGTTAATAATTGCCATATCAGCCTTAAAGAAAGATGGAGACTTAACCTTTTTCATGTTTACATGGATGGAGCCGGAACATACTCTTCTTAGCAAAGTATCTCAAGATGGAAGAAAAAGTATCCAATGTACTCAGCCCTACTATGAAACTAATTTGTAGCTTTCATATGAAGGCTAAAACCCAATTATAGCACAAGAATATGGGGAAAAGGGCAAGGGAGGGGAGGAGAGGGGGAGGATGGGTGGAGGGAGGGAGATTAGTGGAGCCACACCTACGGTACCTCTTAGAAGGGTACAGGAGAAACTTACTAAATGCAGACTATAAATGTCTTCATATAGTGATTAAGAAAATGCCATGAAGGCTACGTTAAACAGTTCAATGAAAATATTTCAGATTGTATATGAAGTCAGCACATTGTGCCCCATGATTGCACTAATGTATGCAATTATGATTTAATAAAAATTAAAAAAATATGCCATATCAGGGCGGCGCCTGTGGCTCAAAGGAATGGGGCACTAGCCCCATATGCCGGAGGTGGCGGGTTCAAACCCAGCCCTGGCCAAAAACTGCAAAAAAAAAAAAAAAAGAAAGAAATTGCCATATCAAATGCCATCAGTGTATTTGAAGATGAATAGTTACTGAATGGGTTCATAGAAGTGCTTAAATAATAGTGTAAAGGTGTAAATAATAGTGTAATAGTTTTGTAATTAACCACAAAACTAAAGGAAAAATATTATACAGTTTTCTGAATAAATACAGAAAAGTAAACACTTATTCAAAAATTTTACAGAATAAGAAACTATAGAAATCTAAAATAATTTTTAATACAATGAACCTGCTGAAATCTACAGCCAAAAATATATTTATAAGTGATAAGAGATATAATTTCTGTTCAAATTTTTAGACAAAAAGTTGACAATAGAACTGAGAAGTACCATTTGGATAGAAAATAATGAAACTGTCATCATCTGTGTGTGAGATGGTTATCTACATATTAAATCAAGGAAATGATTGTAGACAGATCAATGTTTATTCTTCAATACCATTCATCTGTATTTGCAACAACCAATATAAAATGTAATAAAAAAATTAGGTACTAAACAATATATTTACTAAAGCCATATAATAGTATATAAAAAATTAAAATGTTATTAAAGATGTAAAAATTTTCCTAATGTATTAAATCTTATGAGAAGATAAATGATTTATATAGGTGAGAAGTCTCAGGAACGCATAGATTCAACTACTCTGCTAAGTCAATCGATGAATTCCATGCAAACCCTCACAATATTTCTGTAGGGTTTATTTATTTCAATACTTGGTATGCTAACTCCAAAACTTACGGAGAACAAAAATCATAGGTTGGCAATGACTGTTTTGAAATTTAAAAAATGAGAAGAAACAATACATCCTAAATTGTAGCAATTAAAATTAGTAAAGTATCTGGTACAAATAACCTAGTATAAAAGAACAAAAATTCAAGAATAAAAGAAGACTTGGAAACTTGTGTAAGGCAAAAATAATATTCTAAATATTTGGAGAAAGATTGAACTATTGAATAATCGTCTGCATGAGAGAGCCCTACCTCTTACCATACACTTTTAAGGAATGTGCAGGACTTGACCGTTTACCTGAAAAATTGGGATGAAACCTAGGTTTCTCTTTTGAATACATTTCCTAAATTAAATAACAATAGCTCTTCAGTTATTGTCTTTGCTACAGTTAAATTACGTAAACTTACTAATGCTTGTACTTCCCAGTTTCACTACAGATAAATGTTTTTTAATAAGTATATGGTATGATGAACAACAGTAATTTCGTCTAGAGCACTGATCTGGGAAGAAGATCGGCTAGATGCTATGTTGTAGTGTAACGTAAACACATGATTTGGAATTTAATATTATTGTGAGGTCTTCAGCAAAAAAAAAAAAAAAAAAAAGTGGTTTGTAGTTATAATGGCCAATGCATATTACAATAGTTGTGGTCCAACTGAAGTATTGAGAGAAACTCACAAAGATCCACTGGGCGCTCTGCTGCCAGCCAGCTGCCTACAAATGGCATTTGTCCTGATTCTCATACAAGCAAATTTCCCTCCAGGATGTAACAATTCTTATCTGCCAGAAATGATAGCTTAGCAGGTCTATCAAGAAACACAATCTCACAGAACTAAATGTTAGGTGCCTTTTGTAGATTCAGAACCCATTGGGGTTTAGGTATAGACAAAGGCCAAGAGGGGATTAATCGTAGAAATTAGGTATTTGGAAACCTAATCTACTCCTAACTGCAATGAGAGGAAGAATCCTTATCTTTGGGGTGTTTATGATGCAGTGAGCATTCCTCAGAGCTACTTAGATTTATATTGCTCTCCCTCATTTGCACGTTACTGATAACTGTCACATTCATGGATGTTAATTAAGCACATCCACTGCAGGTGTCCAGAGCACTAATGCATCCCACATCATGCACTTATTATACAGGTTTTAAAGTTGTAAAGTACAGAATATTTAAAGTTTCTTATAATTCTTAATGGTATTTTTCATATTTATAAATATCACTGGTTACAGTGATCTTCTGCCCCAAATGACTGATTTGTGCTCATAAAGACTTTTTTATATACTCAACTAAATCCGTTGTACATTTTCCATATTTAAAGAATAAAGTATTTGTTTGCTTTTTTGTGAACTTTGGAGTTTTAAGATTTTTACATTTTGTAATGTCTTTAGTCTTTGCTGTATTGGAAGGTAGATTATTTCGCTTAATACTAGAAAAGGTTAAGCTGATATCCTGGTGACCAACTGGTACAATTCTGCATCTTTTTAACTATGTAGCTTTATATTAACATCAAAACAATGATGTTAATACAAGAGCCAGAGCTTTGTCATTTGGGACAGAAGATCGCTGTAACTATGATATTTATAAATATGAAAAACACCATTAAGAATTATAAGAAACTTTGATTATTCTGTATTTTACAACTTTAAACCATGTAAAATAAGTACATGATGTGTGATGCACCAGTGCTCTGGACACCTGCAGTGAATGTGCTTTATTAACATCCCATAAGCTTCAGTCAAGCCCCAAGAGGTGAGGTCACTTTTTGCTGTCCCTATAAGACTTCTGTAAGAAAAGACACAAACCCCGAAAAACTAATCACAATTGAAAACACTTAGAAATAAAGAACACTTGTTGCTAAAAACTCCTGTTTACTGCAGATGGATTTTATATTTGACTGGCTAATGTGAATCCCAGGGCGAAAATCAGCTAACAGATGGAATTTGATAGACTCTCCAAAGTTAAGGTGATCAGACTTAAATGCCAAAACAGAAGGAATAATATAGAAACTTTCATAAATTCAAGTAATAAAACATACTAATAAATGTGTCTCTTGAAGTGTTAGACTTCAGGCAACTCACAGAATGGACTTAATTGCAAACACAGAGAAACTAGACCCAGAAATGGAAAATCAGGAAAAACTTAAGAAGTTTGTTGCTATACTTTACTTAAAAATTGAAAGAAAAACAAATATAAAAAATATAAATAAAAACAAGTGAGAGAATCAAAATCTTCACTATTTTTTCTGTTTAGTATATTTCATTTTGACTGTAAATTTTCAGTGTTTCAGAAATTAGAGGAAGGAGGTGGTGAGAAAGGGATTACAACCCCACGCATGTGCTCTGGTAGATTTCTGGACTCCTCTGCTGCCCTGCCCACCATCAGGCTTCACCCACTCCGCCCATGTCTCCTGCCCCCTGACCCCACCCACCCGGCTCTCATTCAGAGAGACAGAAACACATCACACGGGGAAGGACAGTCTAGGCTTTGTAAATGTTGCTTCTCTGTTTCATTCTTGTGCCTGTTACTACTGTTTTATCTTTCTAATTTTAAACTTTAAGGATTCAGTGATTCCTAGCTACCTGATTTTTAAGACAAATTTCTAAAGGAATGTTGTTCTAATCCTTCAGCCAAATCACCTCACATTTGGGAGAGCCGGGCAGAAAGTTGAATTAATAGCAATACCTTTGGTTCAATCTGAAAAGGCCACAGAGGCTTCTGTTCCTATTTATCTCTGGGGAGCCAAATGCCAGAAACGATCTTACTTATTTTTAGTACTCAGTTTCTTAAGGCCTAGTGCTTGATAAATCAGGTTTAAATCATTTAAGCTACGCAAATGGTAGCAATGAAAATTGATATGATCATTCTTTCATCTTTGTAGGCAACAACTAACGAGAACTATTGTGAAGACTGTGGGCTGGGAAAGGTGTCCATAGCAATGTACAGATCCCAGAAAAATCCCCAACTGTGTTGGTTGTCTGCCATTTCACTCGCGAGGCCTCTAGGTGTGGGTATTGTTGTTTTCATATTAGGTGATTAGCATCACAAGCTGAAGGGTAATGCACATAGAAAGAGCAAAAAGGAAGAGGAAACAGGACTTGAACAGAAGGGAGAAGGGTTGGGAAAACAGGGTACTGCAGAAGGTTATCCTGGAAGTCATGTGTGTATTAATGGGCTGTTACTCTGTTTCTACTTTTGATTAAACCCTCTTTAAAACACTTGATGTAATGTATCTATACACTTTAAATCTAAAGTAATTTTAAGTGCATCTAGGTATTTTAAATAAGTAAATGTATAATGATGACTCTGGTGAACCGTTTATTGCCTTTCTGCAAAATCTTTGTTACAAATACATGAATACAAATGCTAGGACTGTGACAAATGAGAACTATTATTTCACATTTTAAATGGATGCCAGTTCCATTCTTGGCTGCATAATTCACTGCCAGAAATTACTAAAATTCTAGAGCTCTAATTCTAAACTAGTTTTTCTCTTAAAAACCCCAGAAGTTGCCTAAAGATAGAATATCTTGAAGTCCTTCGTAATCCTGATATTGAGACTCTCCTCATTCATTCCTCTTAATTCAAACAGATATTTATCGAGTGTGCTATGTGCAGATCATTGTATCACATATCAAAGACATAATAATAAATAAGACCTGAATATTAAAGGCTGGGAGGCAGAAAATAGAAAAGTAAACATCAGTGAATCATGGTAAGTATTATGGTGGTTTAAAACAAGGTAATTTGATTATAGACTATTCATAGAAAGAAGAATGAGGTGAAAATCCCAATTTAATGGTCAAACAGGCTGCGGATATGATATTTCAAATGAGATCTGAAGGATAAGAAATCAGCCATCAGAAGAACCAGGACAGGACCTCGTAGAAACGCTATGAGACTTCTATTTTCCATATAGTTGAACATCCTTACCACTTTACATCTGAAACTACTTTCATCGCTAGGTCTGAATTAGTCCTGCCTCTACCTGGCCCACAAATCCTTAACACAGACAACAGCGACAACTTTTGTGAGGCTGCACAATTCTTTAGGAATAATGTAGACTTTTTGGAGATTTGCAGACCTTTTGAGAATATGACTGTGTGTGTATTTTCCTGAATACAGACCTAGCTCTTGCCTTGTTTTTAGATGATTCAAATATCCTCAAATGATTAAGAACTCTTTCTATATCAAATTTCTCCCTTCTGTTTTTATCTCATTTTTTTATTTCCCATATTCCTTAATTTCTTTATTTTCTCTGATTCCAATAATTTTCTTCTTTGGGCTACTTGACTTAAGAGGGGTTGATTTTTTTTTTTAAAAAAATCAATCTAGAAATCATATTTGGGCAATAAATAGAACCAACTTCTCTACACATAGGGTATCTTATGATTTTATTTGAAGATTATAATTCTATATCTTATCTCAATATTTTTTAGGTTTCCCTTATAGTTAAAAATAAAAGTGTGCATACTCTCATTATGCAACCTTAGTCTAGAAAAATAAAATCTTATAACAGCATATCAAAATCATTTAATAAAACCAGAAAATGTTAGTTAAAAAGTCATTTATCCTTAGAAACAGTGTAATGGAACTGTATTGGGTTTATATTTAACATTTTAACCTTTCATAAACAGCAACACTTTTGCTCTCTCAATACTAGTAACTTGTATAAGTGGAATAATTTTGCTATTTTATACTTACATAATTGTTCACTTATTAAAGTCTCATATCATTACTCAGTGCTTTCCCATGGAAAATACCTAGATGGCAATTTAAAGGAAATTCTGTATTCTGAAAAATTATAAGGATTAAGTATTTTCTAATCCACTTTTTCTATATTTTATTTTTATTTTTATTTATTTTTTATTTTTTTGAGACAGAGTCTCACTTTGTCACCTTCGGTAGAGTGCCATGGCATCACAGCTCACGGCAACCTCCAGCTCTTGGTATAGGGTGATTCTCTTGCCTCAGCCTCTGTAGTTGCTGGGATTACAGGCGCCCCCCATCCCCACAATGCCCAGCTATTTTGGTTGCAGTTGCCACTGCTGTTTTAGCTGCCTAGGGCTGGGTTCAAACCTGTCACCCTCAGGATATGGGGCCAGCACCCTACCCACTTAGCCACAGGCACTGCCCTACTTTTTTTATACTTTAAATAAAATCTAGCTAAATCTGTAAGTGCTTTGAAAACATGATTTGTTCTTCCAAATTTTGTAGGTTAAATATCATGGTTAATCTTAATTCAGTACAATGCTTATATACTTGTGAAATATTTTCCTTCAACATTACATTAAAATAATTTGTAGACATACATTCCCTAAAACATTACCACTGATAGTAATAAGGGTATAATTTGTGGTGATAGTAGCCTACTCTCTGCTTTGGGAAAAAAAATTAATACCCTAAAGTAGAGTGATAAGGGAGATTAATATACCTAATTTGTCCCAGGCATGACTTATTTTTCCTCTCCATTTGGGTGAAAGCAGTAAAATATATATATATACAGACACTGAGAAAAACAGTTGAATGTAAATTAAATATGCACAACGTATTATAAAAAGAAAAGTTGCATGACACACATCTCTAAAGCACACCTGACAGTGAAATCTTTATCAAAAAGAGAAGGAAAAAAATGGAACCCCATAAAACTTTCCCCAAAGTACATTTTGCCCTAAATATGTGTGTAGCCTCCTTTGTGGTTCTGATGCTCATAATAATTTCATGTTTTTTAAGAACAATAACTGAAACATAGAACACAGAATTATACTTTTCAGCCATCAGTAAACTTTCAATTCCATTATTTCTGATACTTAGTGAAGCAGAAGTCACAACTGTGCCCAAAAGAGCAATTTGATAAATATATTTTGAATTTTAGAACTCAGTTTAAAGAGACAGACTGACACAAGAAATATTTTCAATTTATAGGGTTTCTTTGTGAATAAAAGGTTTTTAAATGTATCCAATCAGCATCAATGTTATGCATTAATCCATCTTTACCTTCAGAATGGAACTCGGTAAGCTAGGGAGAAAACTAGACTAAATAAGCACCAATTGCTTGGCCCCCTCTTTTCCTTTGCTGTCTCCTGTTTTACCCAGAACTCTGCTTATTCCCGGCCCTACTGCTGTCCTGTTTGAATGGGTTCCTTACTGATCCTAGCACAGCTCTCTGACGTTATAGATCGGTGCCTCCTGCATAGTAATACTGGAATGCCGTTTGAACACAGTATTCCAAGCTTGTCATGCCTGTCTTAGAATTGAGGGTTCTGTGATACATCATGGTGTTTTATTTATCACTACTCATTACCTTGCTTTTCCTCTCTTGTCTTCCCTTCTTTTGAAATATATATTTTAAGGAAGAGCTCAAGGTCTGGAATGAAACATCAGGAGTTCAGATTCCAACCCCCCAATTGACCAGTTGTGTGACCTTTGGCGAGTTATTTAACTTCTTTGTCCCTCAGTCTTCTCATCGGTAAAACGTCTAAATTAATGTGTCCACTGTGTAAGGTTTAAGAGGATTAAGTGAGAAAATACAGGCACTGATTACAGGTGTGGCACGTAATTAGCATTCAATGTTAGCTACCACTTATTAATTGAAGTTTGGAAATGATAGAGGCTTAGGAGTCGCCTGAGAGAGGCTGTTTAAGCATTATATATCATACATTTTAGCTCTATATTCTTTCTGCCATTTTGTTTGAGTTTTTTAATGAAAATGTGTGAGATCAGGGAAGCCACAGATAAAAAGGCAATACTGTTGTTCTTTCCCTCTGTGATTTACATTGGAAGGAAATGAATGGTTTTGCACTTAATATTTATCTAAAGCAATCTGTATGGTTTTTCTGATCTATATCTTTTTATGCCTAATCAATACTTAGAAGCATTCA
The DNA here is from genome assembly GCA_963574655.1 of Perodicticus potto. Taxonomy (NCBI): domain Eukaryota; kingdom Metazoa; phylum Chordata; class Mammalia; order Primates; family Lorisidae; genus Perodicticus; species Perodicticus potto. The sequence goes on along the minus strand of CAUYRH010167035.1, from coordinate 22,013 downwards.
GACATTAGAGGACATTAAAAACAACCTTCTTTGGGGTTTATGTTTGTAGTTTTCAATAATCAGATCACTCCACTCTAACTCCTTTAGTTTACTGTTTCATCGAATTAAAGAGATGATTAAAACTGAATTACGTTCTTAACAATGTGGCTAAACATGCACCATTTGTCATAATTAAATTTCTATTAGATTCTATGTGCTGGATGTGGAAATAAATATATTCCCATTTTAACAGATTGCTGGAAAGAGTGTTGTATTTCAGACTTGTTAATGTTCGGTTGTTGGTGATTTTACTTTGATGACATTTCCCTAGTAAGCATACCGAGTAGTAATAATAACATGTTAAATGAGTCAGTAAAGGTTGGCCTTTCTCTTAGTCAGCCCTTTTGGAAACCTGCTTGATCCAGACCTTCCACATTTCATTTCATGCAGTTCCTTGCTTCCCCCTTCAAGTAGTGGATATTTATATATTTATAAATATTTATTGTTTTAACTTTATGGAAAACTGTTCCATGGTTATTCCACAGTTATTCCATAACTATTCAACAGCTTATTTATTGTTTTAAGTTTATGGAAAACTGTTCCACAGTAGCTGATCATTTTTATAATAGTCAGTATGCTGAAGTAAAAAATGAATTTTATGTTTTTATTGCAACCCATTCTATTCTTTTACCCCCTTATACTGAATCTAGAAACTCCAGGGTTCTTTTCTTTTCTACTCTGGTAAAGCTCCATATTCCTGATTCAGTTACTTGGATCTTCATTTATGTTTTCAGGATTCATCAGCCAATAAACAGCTGGGTAATGATAATATTAATCTTGACAAGCTTCTTGGGGAGCATATTAAAATCTGGTAAATTCCATATTTTTAGAGTAATCCTAGGAGATAGGATCACTAATAATATCTATTATTTAATCTGTTATTTTGGAATTGTTGTTGATGTTCTGTACTGTTTAAATTATTATATACATATAATGTTGTACATAAAAATAAATGGGAAACTGCAGAAGCTTATAATTATCCATCATTACACACATATTGATGAATGCAATTTCCATTCTCTACATCACTGTTATGTTTTCTGTGTGTTAAGCTTCACAAAATAATAATGAGATATTTTTTACATGAATTACAACAAGGGATGTAATTATTTCATTTTCCCATCTACATATCTCAAAGTCACTGTATCTGGAAACAAAAAAAATGTGTCACAAAGAATGTCAAGTGTAGATGAACCACTTGTGCTGAGTCTTGATGTTATTGCATTTATGAATTTGGAGACTTTGGGGTAAACAAAACATTTTTAATGTTTAATTCCTTTCTATTTCAACATTACTCATTGAAACCCTTATCAGCAAATGGAGGTAAGAGATGATCATACAATATTTGCTCTTTTTGTTGCAAATGGGATAGTTACAGGGCACTCTTCTTCAAATTCTTCACTTGGTTGGCCTATGGTAATCCAGACTCTATTTAAACAATGAAATACTTGCACTGTTTGCAGTTAATATCCAACAGTCCATATGTACAATATGTACACATATGACATGATTTATATCTCATTCACTTTTTCCCCAACACCTAGCATTAGAACTAACGCATAGCTACTAAGGAATAGCACGTTTATGGTGCAAAATAGCTACACAGATATACACAAAGAAAAATATATATAATTTTTATGTTACAATTGTGTAAAGCGTATTGTACCTGTTTTTTTTTTTTTCGTGTATTAAAACTTTTTTTCAAACCTTTGTGTAGTCTTCACATTTTATGTTGAGAATTCTTACTGAATAAAGGAAAATACTTGGATTTCTGATTAGCAGAAAATAACTCCATATAATTGTGCTAGAGTTTAATTGTGATATTTTGAATAAAACATAATAACTTTATTTTTTCGGCTATTACTCACACATCCTGGAAGTAATCAGAACCTGTTTTGTAACACAACACGGCTATGATGCACTACAGCCAGCCAGAATGAGTTGCTACTGTCTATTCCTAAGGCCGTGTACATTGATCTCACATCAGTAGACTCAAAAGAGCTACTTTAGGAATATTTCCACAAACGGGCCAATGCTACAAATCAAGGCTTCCCACCTCCTACCTTCAGCAAGGCAAATGTCAAATCCTTACCAGATCAACAGCTGAAATATTTATCAATTCAAAGATGGTCATTTTTTTCTTTTTTATGTTCTTAAAAAATAAACACTTTCATTTGCCTTATTTTATATAATAAACTGTCATACATTTTTTTCTGTGAGAATTTTTTATTGTGAACATTCTTTTAGTAAATATAGATATGAAAAACCTAAAAAATAACCATAAGAAATTTTTAAAAGAAAAGAAGATGACATGAAATTATGACAGCTGTGGAGAAACAGAGTATTAAAGACATTTTTAGCAGGGGGACTCAGTAGATACTGAGAAGTGGGGAGTGCTGGATGGAGGCACTCACAAACTTATTCTTCTGAGTTTCTTTATAAAAGCCTTTAGGCCCTCATATATCCTCATAAGTTTCACTATAAGAAATGGTTAAAAATACAGCTTGGAAATCTCCTCTTCCATTAAACCCAAATAATGTCAGATTAATTCAAAGACACTTACCTTTTAGCTTATTTTTGTCCTGTCTTTTATGATATATTAATATGTATTTAAGCTATTTGGAGAGGAAAATAAATATACATACTTCTTATATATCCTTGCACTCAATTTAAATATTTGCCAGTTTCCTTTTTTAATTTCCATGTTGGTAATTAGTAATAACTGTGTTTAGTAATAAGAATCCCTTTAGATTAGAATCCAATAAGGAGGACTTGAATCTACTGAATATTTCTTTGAAATGGTTACTCTACGTGAATATTTCCCGAGACATAGAAGTGCTTTCAGCAGTGAAAAGGAGGTAATGATGAGTAGAATTTATAGTACACATTTAACAAATTATGACTTTCTCATTTTCCTTTAGAGATATGTGAACTTCGTATTATGACTATGTCATATAGCAGATCCTTGGCTTTAGCTTTTACTAAATTTACATAAAAAGACTTTAAGTCTCTACTTCTTGGCAAATCAAGGATCAAACCCAAATCAGAGAAAGAATTGATGAGAAGAAAATTTACTTAAGAGTGATAATTTTATAAAGATAAACAATTTAGCTGTGGGATTTGTTTCTCTCTTCCTCTGAAATCTACAATTAGATTTTTTTCTCCTGTGTTATTTTACTTCAATTTTTTCATATTTGTTATTGATACATACTTTCATGTTTACTAAAATATACCCTTATATTCACCAATGTTTTTGTTCATCATTCATTCTTGAATTTTAGGCATTCCATTTAGAAAGATTCATTTTTATTTAAATTTATTTTAGTGAGAAATGGTTGATAATAACTGCTATTATTTCATTTTTATTTTTAAAAGATATTTTTGTTGAGTATAGAATTTTATGTTGAAAATGACCTTTTATTACCACATTAAAAATATAATTCTACTGCCATCTGCTTTCCTTTTTTGCTGAAAAAAAAAAAAAAAACAGTAGCTATTTTTTTAAATGCTGGGCTTTGAGTTTACCTATCTTTTCTATTTTGTTACTTTTACTAGCTCTTCGGGTTTGGAGTTCAGCTTTATTATAAAATGCTAGTGGAATATTTTTGTTTGTTTTTCATGCTAGAAAATTTTGAGCTTTGGGGGTGGAAGAACCCACATTCAACGATTCTAGAAACTTTTTTGTATTTTATAGTTGATAATTATTTCTATTCTCTCTACTATCTCTTGGTTTGTTATTTCTGATATCAAAAATCTTCTTTCATTTCTGTTTGTTGTCATCATGCCACTTTGCTTCTTTATTTTATAATTTTTCACCACAAGCTCATGTTTCTAGGATATGTTTTTCGGAGGAAATCATTTGAGGCCCTTTGGAGCTGGACATTCTTTACTCAAAATTTGCCACTGATTTCACAGTTACCGTGGAACCCACTAAACTGGGGTCTACTTTGAATTTATCTCAGGATGTTTTGTTCTTATGCAGGTAACATAAAAATTGGAACAAAGTGCAGAATTACTTGAATTCCAGTTTAGGATTATTAAAAGTTCATAAGTTTCTTTTTTCGTTTTAAGTTTTTTTTTTTTTTTAATCTTTCTATTTAACGGTACGGTCAAGACAGATGAATTTTCTTCTTGTAACCATCTAAGTTTACTTTTCCTTTCACTTTATACTGAGTTGGGGTCCCTTAGACTTTCAGTTGTACATGGAGGCTTCTAGTAGAGCCCCTGCATGGAATGAAATTCGGGTGTTATCTCCTTTGTACTTCACCTTATCAAACCAGAAGCTCAAGTATATCAAGATTTGGGGATACCAAAAGAGTAAAAGCTGACTTTGGCGTCTACTCACCTTCTAGAATTTCTGCTTTCACTTTTTCCCTCTGTAACTTCTTTGTCTTGCCAGCTCAGTGTTATATTTGAAAGATCTGTATATATGACTTGTGCACCTAACATACTATATACATATGCATATATTTAAAAGAAATTTTCTTTCTTGCTTTTTAAATTGTTTCTGCTAGGAAAATCAATCATATTACAGAAACAAAGCTTGGGGAAACATTTTCATAATGTGAATGTTTGGGCCCCATGCCATGTCTACTGAATCAGAATATCCATATCCAGAATACGGATATGTGTTTTTGTAGCAAATTCTGAAATTAATTTTGACGTATACTCTTAATTAGGAACAACTTCTGAAAGATGCACTCAATCTGTCTGAATACAGATCCACAAACAATTATATATACAAAACATCAGTTAGCATTGTTTTCAGAACAATGTGGATGAGTAAATGTGGAATTCCTCTCACATCCTTTGTGCTTGCAAGGACTCTGGTTATAGACAAGAGGGTTACTGGAGGACTCAAGGAGACATTGATGTCTCTCCCACACAGGGGCTGTATCCCAGGAGAGCAGGACCGTAATATCCTCTTGGCTCCCCAGACCATTCCGATCTGCTATCACATAGGTGTTACTCGTCTAACAGCTGATTTCACTGCCAGTGGCTTATAAAACTCTAGCATTTCAGATTTCTGACTGATTTATTACGTTGGGAAAATATGCAAGGTGGAGAATTGCTTTAATCATCAGATACTCTGCTGATAATCTTTGAAATAATGTTAACGTTTTGAAATAAATGGAATTGCTGAAGAGATGTGCATATCAGCACTACTCAAAATACGACACATATAAAATTCCAGCATGGCAAGTTATTGTTTTCCGTGTGGCTGTTGTTCTGTTTTGTTTTTATTGTTTTGCTTTTAATCTGATAAAGAAAGAATTCACTGTTCCGGAATTCTGGAGAAGAGACGGTTATTGCCAGTGGCAGTGTAGAAGTAAAGATAATTTCAGACAACAGCAGGCTTTCCTGCACATTCTTTTCCATTTCATTAATAACATGGTCTATAAAGAGACATGCTTTGCGAAGCTGAAAGTGGAGTTCGGAATTCCTCAGAAAGAGCAGACATCTGTGCAGACAACTCACGTTTTTTAGATGCACAATTTTCCTTTTTCAGTGGCTTCTTCTTGAGATGCTGATGGAAGACAAGGCCGTAATTAGCAACCTCATCCATTAGCTACCCTGCTTTTTGATCACAACTTATACCACTGTGTGTGGGTGTGTATCTTTCATTCCTCCACTGAGAAGTGTACATGTTCTGGATCACTTTCAACTGTTCTCAGAACGCTGGCACTGACCTGGTTCTTAGAGGGCTCCCTCAGATGTCAGATCTATGCTGGTAAGAGCTGGTCTGTTCTTCCCCACTGTCTGTGCAGCTCTTAGAGTCACCATCTGATGAGTGTTTTGTGGGTGTTTTTTGACTAATGGAGTAAATGTAATTCAACACTTTGATTTACAGAATTTTCCCCCTTCTTCCTGCCTCTACTGTTCCTACCTCTACTGTTGATTTAAATGCAGGGGAAGGGGCTCCTACCTGGTCTTCACATTCTCCCTGTTTCTACCACTGCAGCAGAGTGAAGCTGTTAAAACACACGTCAGTTCTTAGGACTCCTCCGTTCAGAACCCTTCGATCGTAGCCTATTTCACAAAAAACAAAAGCTAATGCAGCCTGAAAATCTCTGTGTTCCCAGACCCCAAGTAGCTCCTAAATCTTACTTCTCATGCTACTCAGCACTTTCTTTAAACGGCCCAGCAACAAGGACCTCCTGGCTGCTTCTGAAACATGCCATTCGCATTCCTGCCTCAGGGGCTTGACACTGATTTTCCTGGAACACTCTTCTCCCACATTCCTGGCCCTCTCATGTTCTTTAGGTCTTTGCTTAAATGCTACGTTTTTATGAGGCCTTCTATGAAATGAATTCTCTGCCCCATCCCAGCACCCCATAGCAATTGTCACCAAATAACCTGTTTTATAAACTTACCTGTTTTTGTATATACCTTTTTACTAAAGTTCCTTGTGCATGGGTATTTTTATCTTTTGTGTTCCCTTCTATGTCAACATTGACAGTAACGTTGACTGTGTGCTCACTAATCTGCCCGTGATAAATATTAACTGAAGGGATGAGTGTATGAAGAAATAGGTTTGGGTAAATGGAGTGATTGTCCAAAGACCACACTGATTCCAAATGTTAAAACCTCACAAAGTCTTGGGAGATGCGAAGCAGCACAAGGTTCAGCTTAGCATTCTTTAAATGGGAGTTTCTTCGCTGGCAGGCATTTTAAGTTGGGAGGGTAATGAGGACAGGAACAATGGAAAGATGTAATAATCTCTTTTGCAATAGCTTGTCTGATAAAAAGAGACAAATGTTTATAATTATAAGCACCTCAGCCCTGGAGAGGGAAAATGTAGGTAAGTTCTTAAGGAGTTTGAGTCAGCCTTACCTTGACTGTAACTGAGAGAATTTAAGGGTAATTTTTCCCAGACTTTGACTTTCTTAGCACAGCATTCTGCTCTGTGTGGAGGACCGTGTTAGAGGAGCTATGTGTAGATATCAAACAGCATATTCTCTACCATGTCTTACAGCATTTCATTCATGAAGGAATGTTTTATCCATGTAAGATATATGAATAAATAATAACAAAAAGGATATTGTTTAAAAGTAGATAAGGAGATCTTTAAAAGCAGTAGCATTGACTTTATGGAAAAGCATGCCAGGTTGAGCGTATTTTTCTCATTTCCTTATGTCTAAAAAGTACTAGTCATTTCGAAACATTTTCTTACACATTTGAACTTATACAAGCACAGTCGTTCATGACAGGAAAGGTATTATTACTATTTCTACTGTACTTTTTTAACACTTGGAAAGACCTGAACTGACCTTTATCAAGCCAAATGTGAACCTTGCTCTGAGCGTTTACCAACCACAAGGGAAAAATGTAAAAAGAAAGGGCCACGTTCCTCAGATCTCAGGGAAATAGATCCCACAAGGGCACGGGTAACATCCTAACCTTAATTGGTACTGTCCATTCATAGGGAGAAGCCTGGGACAGATAGCTAAGTATCGGGGTACGAGGAATGAACACTTGGTTCCAGGATTGTCATAGATATAGATGAATTAGTCACCATTTGCCTGCATTTATCCCGAATGAATGAAAATCCATTACTCAAACTTATAAAATACTATCAGGTACAAAAACTTCCCAAACCGTCCTGCCACATGCTAATTAATTTATTTACTTGTGTTTTTGTTGTTCACTTGCTTATTCTTACGCTGATCCAGGATAATTTAAAACATTATGAAATAGACAAAAGTAAGCAAGAAAATTAAGTTAAAAATCATTTAATCAAATGGATAACTAAAGGGTAGAGAAAATTAGGTCAGAACGTAGGCTCATTTTGCATTTAATTTCCAGCTAAGCATATTATTCTTGAAATGACCAATTCGAAAGTAGTAAAGATCAAATATTTGTTTATATGTGGCATAATTTTCAACTATCAAGTTTAAATATATTGACATGTAGAATATGTATTTTATATGCTATTAAAATAGATATGCAAATGAGAAAAAATATATTTCTGGGTATGTGTATGTGTGTGTATCTTCATAGTAATCAGTCGCATGCGAATTTGGTGAAATTTAGCAACATTTACCAATAGCCATAAGGCAGTAATTCTTAACAACTGGGAGTTTTGTTTTCTGCCCCCACACCCAAGTGAGATGTGTCAAGGTCTGGAGATATGTTTGTTTGTAAAAACATGACTAGCATCAGGGTAAAACCAGGGATGTAAATAATCTCGCAGTGTACACAGTGCTTCCTTCCAAATCATCCAGTCTAACATATCAATAGTGCCAAGTTGAGAAGCACAGCTGTAGAGTGATCCTTTATCACACACAGTATATCAATTGATTGAATTCTTCTTGAGTTTCAAATGGAGAATTTTCTTCCTTTTTGAGTATTCTTTCTGTATTAAGACTTATTTTGTACAACATATTAACAATTACTAGGAGTTACTATGTTATTTCTAAAAGCAAATATTCAAAAACTTCTTAGAGTAGTAAGAAAAGTAAAAATGTTATTCTTTTTTTTATTAAATCATGTCTGTGTACAATAATGCATTTATGGGGTACAATGTACTTATTTTATATACAATTGAAATACTTATAACAAACTTGTTAACATAGACTTCAATGCACTTTCTTAATTATTGTGTTAAGACATTTTTACTCTACACTTAGTAGATTTGACATGTATCCTTGTAAAATGCCCCATGTGTGTAACTCTTACAACAATCTTAAGGCAGGGTCAGAAAAAGTCTTTGAGAAGTCTAGAAAAGGGCCAACTATAGTGTTTATCTCTTATACCTTAATGCTAAAATGGTATCATTTCCATAAAAATATCTGTGTTTAGAAGAGCACAGGCAATCATTTGAATCAAGTTAATTCATCCTCTCAGGTTATGCAGTATCTGCCAAGGAACTTGAACAGAAGCTTCTCTGGAGAAGCTAGGCGCATGGCCTACAGACACATGTAAAAATGCTCATCATCTTTAATCATCAGAGAAATGCAAGTCAAAACCACTTTGAGATAGCATCTAACTTCTGTAAGACGGGCTCACATAGCAAAATCCCAAAACTACAGATGTTGGTGTGGATGTGGAGAAAAGGGAACACTTCTGCACTGCTGGTGGAAATGCAAGCTATTCCTTTTGCAAGGAAATGCAAGCACATTCCTTTTGGAAAGAAGTTTGGAGAACACTCAGGGATCTAAATGTAGACCTGCCATTTGAGCCTGCAATTCCTCTACTAGGTGTATATCCAAAAGACCAAAAATCACTTTATAACAAAGATATTTGCACCAGATTGTTCATTGTAGCTCAATTCATAGTAGCCAAGTCATAGAAGAAGCCCAAGTGCCCATCGACCCATGAATGGATTAATAAATTGTGGTATATGTATACCATGTAATATTATGAAGCCTTAAAAGGACATGGAGACTTTACCTCTTTTACATTTACATGGATGGAGCTGGAACATATCCTGCTAAGTAAAGTATCTCAAGATTGGAAGAAAAAATATCCAGTGTACTCAGTACTATTATGAAACCAATTTACAGTCACTCAGACTTTCATATGAAAAATAGATCACAACTATGGCCAAGATGAAGGAGGGAAGAGGGGGTGGGAAGGGAGGGGGGAGGTCAGATTGACGGAGGGTGAATGGTGGGATCACACCTTCGGTGCATAATGCAAGGGTACGTGTCGGATCTATTAGCATAGAGTATAAATGTCTTAACACAGTAACTAAAGGAGATGAGGTATATATGAGTGTGATATAAGCATTCCTAATTCTATATGAAATCAGCACATTGTACCCCATAAATGCATTAATGTATACATGATCTAAGTGTCTATGATTTAGTAGAAAATAAAAATTAATTAAAAAATATAAAAGTAAATATCAAATAAACAAAACCATTATTATACTCTCCTATCAGATTAGTTGTTCAGAGAGGAAAAAAAGTGGGCACACAAATCCAGAAACGTGTCAAATGCAGAAAGTATATATCCACAACCTGCAAAACCAAATCACAATCGAATAACTTCAAGTTTATTATATAACATTTGACCAAACTGGCTTACTTAGTGAAAAAGTAGTTAAATCATACTTTTTCTTGACTCAAACTATAATGAAGATAAAATCCAAATACTTTTATTTTGCCACTACTGTTACAGAAATTCGTATTACGTACATTGTGCAAAAAGCTAAGTTCAAAAGTATTGATAATTACAGGTGAATGTTCTGTCTTTCTTTCAAAATGTTTCCAGTTTTCCGCTGTTCTTCAATAATATATTCTAAACAGTTAATGATTAAAATATCATCTTTCTACTAAAAATGAGGACCAGGGCCCAAGAAGGCCTCAACTTTGGTGCTTGTTTTATTCCATGGGCGCCATCTAGGACAAGGCTGGCCTAGAATATTGAGGATGATCTTGGAGATATCGGGTATTTGGTGGAGAACAGTTGGTAAGCTGGTTCTGCTGGGCCCCTCTCTCTCATGGTTTCTGGTGGAGTCTTTCCAGCACCATAATCACACTTCTTAAATGGCTTATCAGGGCTCCAAGAAGCCAAAGCAGACCCTGCAGGTGCTCTCATAGGCTGGGATTTGTTGTGACAAAATGTTACTTCTGCCATATTCTATTTGTCCAAGCCATCGCGGGACAGCCCAGATTCATAAGGAGCAAAAACAGACCCTACCTTTCACTGTGAGTAATATCAAATAATTATGACTATTCTTACTTATCTACAAAATAGTAGCTTATGTTCAGTCTCTGAAATGGTTTAACTACAATATACATCTAATAATCCTAATCAGAAGTAGGGGACAGAGTCATTAACCCTCATCCATCCCTATTACTTACTGATGGTGCCAGGTGATTTACCCCGGTATGGTGAGCCCATGTAATAATATATTTTCACTATGCCTTAGAAACAGTTTAAGTTTCCTGCAAAGGAACGAGGGTTAAGGGTATAAAATTATCTTATTATAAGAATTCATTTATGTAAAGTTCAATTTTCTCCTCTGATACAGATGTTGTAGCAGAATTCCATTTGTGGCATATTTTGGAGGTTCATGTTTAAAGCCATTTTAAGAAATACTAAGCAAAACAAATACATGTGTGCACACATATATGGATATGTGAATACATACGTGTTACACATGTGGATGTCGATATATAAACTTATACATTGGCAATGGCTCAAATAATTCTGAAGAAAATGATTACAACAAAGAAAATCCCCTCTGTTTATTAGTATTCATGGATAGGATAAAAACATTAAATAGATACTTTAAAGCACCCCAAAAGAGAGCATTCCCATATGCCCGAGATCAGTGGCAACATTCTCTGTTTTTGCAGCTTTTGATTTACAGCTTCAAATAGTCTTTGAAAGATATAATAGAACATATTTAATTAAATTCCCCAAACTCACATTCATGGGTAAATAACAATCCATCAGCTATTTTCCTCTCTAACAGTACCCCAGAGAACTTGACAGTCTTAATCACTTCAACCATTTATACCTTCATTTGGGCTTTATTTCAGTCAAGCTATTTAAAAGGGTTTATCTAAATTACAGTATCTGTTTTCTTATCACACGTTCAGAGCTGTTACACAAAAACTAATTTCAGGTGCAAAATAGAATATCTCAGAGGCCTGGATATCAGTAGTACAGATGCATTAGAATGAAAAGTTACCTGTCACTTACGGATATTTGTCTCTAATGAGCTGAGGTGAAATAAACTGTGGTTATAATAAAATTAGGGGAACACCAGTAGTATTACAGAATTATAAATCTGAGAGATCCTACAGATTCCTGTCTTAAAGCCCTGGAAGTGAGGATATTCCCAATAAAATATGTTCACACATTTTCCACAACTTATTTTTGGTGATAGATAAGGAGAATCCCAAGCAAAAGGAAATACCCCCTTGGCATTGCTAAATTACCATTGACATGTAGGTGACCGTTTCAGCAGGAGCAATTTTATTCACTTAGTATAATATTTTTTAACATGCCATTATTCTATAAAGGTTGAGTGGTAGTCTTGCAGCCTAATAGCACTTTACAAATTGATATATTTTTTAGCATAGATATTCAAAAATGGCATTAATACCAAATTTTGGTATTGAAGCAGTGGACTTTTTTTTTCCAGTTTAACTCTAAATTGTTTCGAGGTAGCCTGATTGCTTCAGATTTTAGTGTAAAATGTTATATTGATACCATGCCAAATATGTTACCATGGAAAGAGCAGCTTGGTTGTTCCTGAAAGAAGTGTCTCATTTATAAATAGTGGGGAGTGGATCCTTCACTCTGTTGTCTGTCTTCTCTCTGCAACCTCACCTCTTGCCTTCTGAAGCCTCTGCCCTCTGTGCCCTAGATGAACTCAAATCCTTCCCACTCCTTCAGTACAGAGCCTTAGCTTTCCTTTAGAACATTTAGCCATTCTCTTCCTTTTGTCTAGAACTTTATTTCTACCTTTGTTACCTGCCTTCTATAATGTGTCACCACAGTACTCCAAGGATGGGCTTGTGCATCACCTGTGGCTCAGTGGGTAGGGCGCCGGCCCCATATACTGTGGGTGGTGGGTTCAAACCCAGCCCTGGTCAAACTGCAAGAAAAAATAGCCTGGCGTTGTGGCGGGTACCTGTAGTCCCAGCTAGTTGGGAGGCTGAGGCAAGAGAATCGCCTAAGCCCAGGAGCTGGAGGTTGCTGTGGAGCAACAGGAGCTGTGACTCCATGGCACTCTACCTAGGGCGATAAAGTAAGACATGGTCTCAAAAAAAAAAAAAAAAAAAAAGGATGGGCTTGTTGCTCAGCTACTTGGAGTCCTGTCCGTAGACAGCCTATAGAGGGTGCTATTTCTTGTAAGAACATTTGAATAATTGGTGTATTCGTCCCTAAAAAATGATTATATTTGTTGGGTGGTAGGTCCTCTTTCCTTCCTTCTTATATTTCAGATTTTCATTGATATTAAAATGCTAATGTGTTTATGGGTCTCGTTTATCTTTAATCACTTTGTTTCCTACTCTGGAGACAAATATATTTTAATGTTAATTTATTTTTTTCATGTGTTTTCTTTAGAAGAAAGGAGAAAGATGTGATTTATGACATGATGACATATTTCTAAGAAATATTCTTTGATTTTGCATTTTCATATGAATATTAACTTAGTTTCTTGTTTAATTAACACTGAAGGCTAATAACATGGAACTGGGAGTTTATATGCACCCCTATAGCACTCCTGTTTCATATTTGATACATGGAAAAGTTTATATAGTTGTTCATTTATACATGTTTGATACATATATGAGACCTGACAATGAAGTTTGCAAACTCATCCTAGAAAAAGTACTACATACCTCATTGTTGAATATCGTTATTTAAAGTCATTTTCAAAGTACTCCTTTGGGAAGCTATTCACCAAAGCCAGGGCCTAGGTCATCCTTCAAAGCAATTTTGGAACTCTTTTTCTAGAATGGCTATCAGAGATGTTGTCAGGAAGACCCGACAGTTCACAAACCCACTACAATGAGCTTACTTTGGCAACACAGTACAAACAGCTTGGTAGGATTTTACACCTTGGTAAATCAGGGTCTCACAGCTCCGTTCACGTCAACATGTGGCAGGGTCTTCCTGAGTGGCCTTCATTATGATTGCATATATTTGTGTGCCGTAAGATGATCTTTCTTGTGGGAATGTTTTTTTTATTGGTGGGGGTTCCTTGAGGGTACAAGATTGTCACACACTGAAACCCCATTTCCTCCCTCCTTCCCTCTCTCTATCTTTTCTTTCCCCCACCTCCCTCCCTCCTTCTCTCTCTCTCTGCTTTTCTTTTGGGAACTTTTTTAAAAGAGCACAGATTAAATATCTGCTAAATGAGAACTTAATTAATATCAAAGATGAAATGTGACTAAATTTTGAAAGCACAGTTCTTACTCTCAAATACTTCCAAAAGTCAGATAGATAAAGAAATGTGGGGGGTAAGAAATCTAGACTCTGAGAATTGGTGAAAACTGTGACATCTCACAGAGTACATATTCTGTCTAATGGTGTTATCCACTTCTCAGATCTAGCCCATCTTTTCTGGACAAGAACATTGGGCCTGTATCATCACATCCTCTGATTTTTAAGAAATGCTGAACATAATTTGTATGTGAAAAGTTATAATTTTTAAAAATAAATATGCAAGGAAAAAAATTTAAAGCTAATCACTAGCCATAAAGCCCAAATCTAACAAGTCATTACACATTGTAAGTATTGAAAATGGAAAATTTATCTTAAACCTCAATTATTTAATTATAGTCATAACTTACTGCAATTAATTCAAAGGTAATCATGATATGAATATTTTGGATTTAGATGTCCCCTTACTGGAAAATAATTATAAAATACACTTGAAAACTTAATAAAAAGCATTCATTGACCAACCAATGAAGTATAATGAAACAAATCCTTTACATTTAAAATCTGCTAACAAAAATGAATAAATAAAAAATAAAGCAATGTCCAAAATTTGTCAATTTTTTAGGAGATAGGCTAAAAGATCTCAATTTCTGTAGACTTAATTATAAGTTTATAGTACCTTGTAACTTAAACTAAGTATCCTTAGTTATTCCTTAACATTCCGTTTCTTTCAATGACAAAAAATTATATGAGGAAACAAATTATTCTCAAATTCTAATGAGCATAGAGGCTACTTTAAATCAGAACTATCTAATAAGAACATATAATTGACCTCTGGGTTACAACAACTAATGTTACTGAGGCAAAAGTCAATTGAGTGTTAACATGGACTATCTTCCAATTTATTTGTCTTCTTTTCAATTTCTTTCATCAGTGGCTTATAGTTTTCACTGTAGAGCTTTTTTACATCCTTGATTAAGTTTATTTAAGAGACTACTTTAAAACACAAATAGAGTGTTATGATCAATATGATATAAAATATGTTTAAAATATAATTTAATGACACATTGTAATTGTACATACTTGTGAGGTATGATTTGATATTTGTGTGTGTGTGTGTATACACAGATATATGTATTTGTTTTATGGACTTTCGGTTCTCATCCTCTGGTCTGTGTATCTGTTTTTATGCCAGTACCACACAGTTTTGGTTACTATAGCTTTATAGTATATTTAAAGTCAGATGGTAAGATTCTGACAGCTTTGATATTTTTATCAGGATTTCTTGGGCAATTTGGGGTCTTTTGTAGTGCCGTATGGACTTTAGAATTATTTTGGATATTTATCTGAAGAATGTAATTAGTATTTTGATAGGGAATGCATTAAAAATCGTAGATCACCTTCAGTAGTTTGACTATTTCAACAATAGTAATTGTCCTACTTCATGAACATGGAATATCTTCCCATTTATTTGTCTTCTCTTCAATTTCTTTCATCAGTGGCTTATAGTTTTCACTGTAGAGCTTTTTTACATCCTTGATTAAGTTTATTTAAGAGACTACTTTAAAAGCCAGAACCCTATATTTAAGGATTTGCTTTCATTCACAGAGCTCTTGGCATCGTTTGTATAAACCTTAATTTAGAATATTTAATTCTAGTTTTTGTTCTCTCAGTTTTTACTACAGAATCCATATTACAATATTTAAAGCCCCTTATTGACCACATCTGGAAAGTGTAGTCTGAGTATAAAAGAACTAAAGACAGCAAAAACACCTTATAAAGCAATATGGAATTTTTGCCGTAAGAATGGCCTTTGACTAACCAAATTAATTCTAGTGATTTCTCTCTGCTTAACTAACCCTTGTCAAAAAGGAAAGTAAACTCACAGGTTGGCCTTCATCAGATTCACCTTTATTTAACACCAAAATTTAATGAAAATTGCCTAATTTTGTGACTTAATGTTGTAACCACAAATGCTATTCTTTTGACTCTTGTAAATATTTAATAATAATAATAAAAGTTCCAGAAATTTATCTGTTAATTTACATATTTTGCGAGGTATCATAACTCTTGCCTCCTTGTGACATTGTGACTTATTTTATTTTTTTCCTGTGGATTAGGAAAAACCAAATCAAAACCACATTTTAAAAAATGTTAACTACTTTTTAGTCAATCATTTTTTTTAAGTAAAAACAGGTAAAACAAGCAATTTATTTACATATGATCCTTGTTTATTCCTTTGAATGAGTAATCCACGTGTGTAAGCCTTCTTTATAAAACAACCTTAACCTTAACCAGTTTCCTGAAAAGTTGTTTTGCAGTACTCCTTATAAATCTTCAACATAACTCTGATCCACTGCACGTGTGTCAGCTCCATTCTGTAAAGAAAACTGATATCCTTCTGGTCCAGGCTCAACATTCAATAATCTTTAGCTGTTACTAATGGCATGCAAACTTTTCTTAAGTAGAAAGACATCTTACACCCTTCAAAAAGCATGTCAGATCACACTTATGGTGCATCTTAGAAGGGACAGGTGAAACATAATAAATGCAGAACACAAATGTTTTCACACAATAAACGAGAAAATCCCATGAAGGTTATGTCGAACACTTGGATGAAAATATTTCAGATTGTATATGAAGCCCGCACACTGTACTCCATGATTGCACTAATGTACACAGCTATGATTTAATTAAAAAAAAAAAAGCATGTCAGTAGGATGCCTGGCCGTAGAAGACCATCTCTAGGGATAGATCCAGCATGTATTTTTCTTTGAAAGTTCTTCTTCCCTTTGTTCATTTTCTCCCCATCATCAGATGTCCTCATCTTCTTTGTCCTGTCTTCTCTGTGCCCTCCGCAACACACACACGCATGCACACCCATGCACACCCTCACGAAGACATGCTTGTACGCAGACATATGTATTCTGCCCCTCTGATTCCACTCCAGTGACTATCAGTAGCCTACAAATCTGAAAGATGCCTTTAGTGAATATTTTAATGCAAAGCATTGTCTGCAACTTCAGGAATTATAGAGATTTCCTGATCCTAATAAAACTCCACTTTCTCTCTTTAACGTTGACTATAATCCTTTCTTTGTTATGCCACAGGAAATATAAGAAATTAAATTAAATTGATTCTTTGAAACATTTGAAGGCTTATTCTTTTCTTAGGTATTAAAGTGGCTTCATCATTCATTAAAGGATACTTTAGAAATTCTGTATGTTTTACTTAGCATTGTGAAATTCTAAATATGATACCTAATTTCTATTTGAACAAAGCACTTCCCCCTTAGGTAAAGGCATGGGTCTGCACTGTTGGGTTTATTTTTCAATGATATTCAAAAGAACAAAAGATCCTCAGAGTTGCAAAGTAAGTAAAATGCTCTTTAGTAAATCACAAAATTATGCTATTTCTGGTTGGATCAATATTGCCCTTTTTTTAAACTGAGACATTGGGCTCCAAATAATAATATATTCACCCAAGTGTCTAGAGAATCATTTTTAAAAATCATCATAGGTTTTTCTTTTAGTTACTTTGGCTTGCCATGTTAACTAGGCAAGGGAGCTATACTTGAAAGGAAAAGCGGCTAATACTTGGCTAATGAAGACTATACAAATTAGAGACTGACATGCCTCAGAAGCAGTCAGTCAAAGTCTGTCTCTGAAAGTCTCCTTCCTTTTAATGTTAGATTGCTAGATTTTTCAATCCCATTCATCTTCTATTTGATTGAGAATTAATTCCATAAACACTGCTACATGATTGAAGTGTCTCAGACAGTATATAATAAAGTATCACCTGTTCCTTTTTGTTTCTCAGTCTGTTTTAATTCTTTTTTATCAGTCTACATTTTTCTTTGCATTACCATTATGTAAAAATCAGCTCAACCCCATTTTTTATTTGTGTTTCTATATGCGATGAAGAGTTTCCAATTTTACTACATGCTCAAGATAATGATTTTCCTAGCCATATGGAATTGAATCTGTATTGAGAAACATTATAGGAAGCTCTTTTTACAAAAATAAAATTGTCTCTATGTTGTTGTTGAATGTAATTTCAAATACAAAATTGAGTAATGCAAGTTCACACCACGGTTTACTCTTTTCGTGTGCCAGTGTCCACATACCTTTTTTTACATGGTGCCTGTTTGTGAATGCTGTAATCTGAGGTGCCAATGCATAGTATATAGCATATGCAATAGATAAATTATATTAATATTATAGATACACATATAAAATTGCTGCATTACAAACTACCCACAAGACTTGATGGGTTCTTTGCTCATCATTCTGAAGGCCCTGGTTTGGGCCAGGCTCAGCACATTCAGCTTATCTCTTCTCCAGAAGATGCCAGCTGGTTCTTCTAGGATCCAAAATAACATCAAAGAAGTGGATGTACTGGCTATCCCCTGGGGTTCCTTGGTTTTCGCAGAGTCTCTTATTCTCTCCATGTGGTCTATCATTATTAGACATCTAGCCTAAAACTCTGGTAGCTTACTTCCAAAAATGGAGACAATACAATGCCTGTGAAGCTCAAACTCAGAATTGTTATAACAACACTTCTACTGCACTCTATTGGTCAAAGCAAGTTGCAGATACAGCCCAGATTCAAGCAGAAGGAAAAAATAATCCACCTCTTGAAGGGCAAAGCAACATAATCTATAGCAGTGCTTTTCAACCTTTTTTATCTCACAACACGCTTGGACCTATAATTAACCTTTCACAGCCCACTTAATTTATGTTGATAAAGAAAATGAGTTTAAAGAAAGGAATATACTTACTGTACATTAAATTTCTTTCAAAAATAATTTAGTTCATCTTTAAAAATTTTTCAAGGCCCACCTAAAATCCGCTCCAGACACCCAGTGTGCTGCAGCCCACCAGTTGGAAATCCCTGGTATCCAGGATGAAGAAACAGTTGGCGGTCTTCTTCGTAGCCAGTCCAGCACAACATACGTCTACATATTTCTACTTTTTATTTCCTAAATGTTTTCTCTCTTCTGGTGTGTAGCAATACAACTTTTATGTTGAATTGGTATCTACTGACCTTGCTATAATTTATTATTTCATTCTAATATTTATCAGTAGATTCTCTATAGTAGATATAAAATTATGTCTCTTCATATACTATGAAAAGAGCCCTCTGACTTGCATTTTTTATTAACTGATTAATCATTATGATTAATTCATTTTGATATTAATTAATCCTCATCCTTTCATTATTTTTCTCACTACATTATTGGCACTCTGCAAGAGTCTTCTGATTCTATTGTCTTTGTGATTAGTAGTTCCCCTACATTCTCAAAAGCCTGACATAATGCACGAGGGGTGACATTCTCTTCTACTTGTGTCCCATCCTAGTTCACCTCAGTGAACAGCTTGGTGTCTATGCTATGCCTTGGTTCTTTGGAACTTCATCTCTGACCAGCGACCATTGCCAGCAAGTTAGTAGGTCAACCAATTCCTATGTCCCATTTCCATGACTACTTCCTTGGAACATTCCTAGCACCAAGTGTCTTAGTTTCCCAGGAAAGAGATGCTCACTTGAGCGTCTCTTTGAGCATCAGCATTTGTGTGGGGAGTAAAGGAAATAAACATGGACAGAGGGTGAAGTAAAGCTGCACTGAAGGGGCAAGAGAGGATTTGATATTACCTGGGAGGGCTAGAGCTAGGATGTCCATTCACGTGGGCCAGACATTTATGCCTTTGCAACGTCTAGTCATTGGAAGTGGGCAGCCTTCAGAGAGAGGACATAACCCTGGTCAAGGTATGTATGTGTCCTTGCCTCGAGGAAAATTCCAAGAGTATGATTTTGCTAAGAGGTGTTAGTTGCCAACACTACTAGCACCTGGGAGAATGACTGCCTTAATTTGGAAGTGGAGGAATCAAGTTGTGAGCACAGTATCCACTGCACCAGAATTACTGATTTGTTGGAACTTCTCATTGCGTTTCATATGTCTCCTGTATGTCCTATCTCTTGTCTGTATTTCATCTTTTTTTCTATGTATAGCAACCAGAATATTTTGTACTAAGTTATATTCCAAACCATCAATTCTCTCTCTGATTCTGTCCAGCGTATTAATTATCGATTGAGCTATTTATTTTAGTTATTGCATTTTTCATTTATTAGAATTTTCAGTTTATTTTTCATAGATTTTCATTTCTCTGATACAATTCTTTTTATCATGATTTCTACCTTTTTAACATTTAGTTTACATACACGGCTGAATGTTCCAATGTCTGGATTCCTTAGGAGTTTATGTTTCTGTTGTCTGCATTATTTTCATGGCATATTCCTTGATATACCTGCTGATATGATATTTAATACTGAGTGTATTCGCCATTTAAGGCTGCCATAAACAGATATAAACTGGGTATCTTAAACAAAAGGAATTTATTTCAAACAGTTCTAGAGACTGAGAAGTTCAAGATCAAGGTGCTGGCTGACTATTCCCTGACAATGACGATTCTTAGACTGCAGAGGGCTGCTTTCTTGCTCTGTCCTCTTGTAGTAAAAAAGAAACAGAGCTCTGGTGTCTTATCTTCTTATAAGGACGTGAATCCCATCTAAACTTAACACTTCCAAAAACTCCTACTCCAAATAGCATCACATTGGTTGCAAGTAAAGCCTTCAATTTTTGGAGAACACAAATATTCATTTCAAAGCACTGAACGTTGTATGGAAAACTGTACAAGCTGAAGCAAGAATTCACTCTATTTTCTTCCTAGCTGGCAGGTGGAATAGGAACAGAATTTTCAACTGCTTCTCTGCTTGGCTCTGTAACCTTAAGAACTACAAAGGGGGCTTGGTGCCTGTAGCTCAGCAGCTAAGGCTCAAGCCACATACACCAGAGCTGGTGGGTTCAAATCCGGCCTGGGCCTGCCAGAAAACAATGACAACTGCAGCAAAAATATAGCCAGGCATTGTGGCGTGCGCCTGTAGTCCCGGAGTCTACTCGGGAGTTTGAGGCAAGAGAATGGCTTAACCCCGAGAGTTTGAGGTTGCTGTGAGCTGTGTTGCTTTAGCACTCGACCCAGGGTGACATAGTGAGACTGCCTCAAAAAAAAAATGAATTACAAAGGGCTCAAGAGGCAAGCTGTCTCAGAATTCTAGCCTAACTCCTCTGTTCCTCTCTTCAGTATCTCAACCCCACACTTTATAGCTGCCTCAGTTGGTATTCACTGGAATATTTATTTCCCTAATTGTTTGACAGCACAGCAAGCTTTGCCACCTTCTGTTGGTCATAGCATCTACCTAACATCACCACCTCTAACTGACAGGTGCTTAAGAAAATAGCAAATGCCCCAGGGAGAAAAGTGGCACAATTTGTGTGTCTTACACAGAATGAACTTTCCTTCTCTCAAAGATCTTTGCCCTGTGTCTGTAGGCTGTGCACCTGTCTTCTTTAAAGAAGTTTCTCTTCAAGTCTTTTGCCCACCCTGAGATGGGATCACTTGTTCTTTTCTTGCTAATACGTTTGAGTTCCCTATGGATTCTGGTTATTAAACCTTTGTTGGAGGCATAACCTGCAAATATTTTCTCCCATTCTGAGGGCTGTCTGCTTGTTAAACAGACACATGAAAAAATGCTCACCATCCTTAATCATCAGAGAAATGCAAATCAAAACTACTTTGAAATATCACCTAACCCCAGTAAGATTAGCCCACATGTCAAAATCCCAAAACCAGAGATGTTGGCATGGATGTGGAGAAAAGGGAACACTTCTACACTGCTGGTGGGAATGCACACTACTACGTTCCTTTTGGAAGGATGTTGGAGAGTACTTAGAGATCTAGAAATAGACCTTCCATTCGACCCTATAATTCCTTTACTAGGTATATACCCAGAATACCAAAAATCACACTACAACAAAGACATCTGTACCAGGATGTTTATTGAAGCCCAATTCATAATTGCTAAGTCATAGCAAGAAGGGCAAGGGCCCATCGACCCACGAATGGATTAATAAACTGTGGTACATGTACACCATGGAATATTATGCAGCCTTAAAGAAAGATGGAGACTTTACCTCTTTCATGTTTACATGGATGGAGCTGGAACATATTTTTCTTAGCAAAGTATCTCAAGAATGGAAGAAAAACTATCCAATGTACTCACCC
>CAUYRH010167027.1:0-10459 GCA_963574655.1 Perodicticus potto | reverse complement strand
ATACTAAGGATGGTGGGTTCGAACCCAGTCCCGGCCAACCTGCAACAAAAAAATAGCCAAGTGTTGTGGCAGGCGCCTGTAGTCCCAGCTATTCGGGAGACTGAGGCAAGAGAATCGCCTAAGCCCAGGAGTTGGAGGTTGTTGTGAGCTGTGTGAGGCCACGGCACTCTACCAAGGGCGACAAAATGAGACTCTTGTTTCAAAAAATAATAATAAAAATAAAAAGTAATTTACAGAGCATTTCATTCACTGAAGGCATACATGAGAAAGCTTATTAATGACCTTAACTTCCTCCCCTTCAAAGGGGAGAAAGTATATGCAACTTCTTTTCCCAGTTTCACTCTAAATCATAGACTTACAAATACAAGAAATCAAAAGGATTCCAAAGTAGAATCAAATACTCGTACCCTCACTGACCCTAACACTGACTATTCCTGTCCCCTTGTCTGGGAGTGGAGAGAACCAAGAATAATACCTGGTGCCTCTGCTGAGTTTAAGAACCAGTTAATCTCTGCATGATCAGGAGGTTCAGAAAAACAGGCTAAAGATTTAAGATAACTGTGACCTTGACCCACCAAAAGACTAAAAGTGTACTTTTGAAAGATAACAGTACCTGAGATTTATGACCTTTAAAGACAGTTAAACTGTTTTATCCTTGTGTATTCATCATACTTGAATGAGTCATAGGAGATCGTGATTTCCTGGTTAAAGATTTCCCTTCATAGGTAGTTCAGAAAAGCTGCCCAGGTGATTAATGCAAAGCTACGTTTGGGGATCACTGACCTAACTTTGCAGTAAAGCAGTGGCTTTAAACCTTGGTTTCATGTTAGAGTCACCTAGGACATTTTTTAAAATTTCCATTCCTAGGCCTCAGTATTTTTTGAAACTGGATGGGATTATAATGTACAGGCAAGGTTATGAGTCACTGCAGTCAGGTGGTCTGCAGCCCAAAATGTGGGTGATCAAAGCTGGAGGGGGGCTGAGCATAAGGGTGTGTATGTGCATGTTTCATCAAATTGAGACACTTAATTTACATTGCTGGATTAGGTGTCCTGCAGTGCCCCAGACTGCCCTAACTTAGCTTGTTTGTATTTAAGTGAATATACCAAACATTTTATTTATATGAGCAAATCAAGTTTTACATAACATGTTTTTGTGTATGCATTAAGACATTTTACACTTGTACTTGTATTTCATCTCCAGATCTGGGTTTCCACAAATGAGCACCCAGGTTCAGGACCTCTGGTCTGCACGAATAACTTCCTAGACAGATCAGATCCTTCCCCAGCTAATAACAGTTCTCTCTCAATTCTAGCCCTCAATTAACAGCCCACTGTTTCCTTTATAATTTCTAATAAGGAAGGATTGGCCACCCCTTGTAAAGTTGGCTGTTCTCTTTGGATCATCTCCCATCTCCCTTTACTAGTCTTGCAAGGAGGGGTTGGAAACTGCACAATCCCACCGTCTTTAGTTGCGAAGACCTGTCAGACTTAGCTGTCCGACAAAAGAGCTCAGTGCCAGCCTAGTGATTTATATTAAGAGTAGGACCAGGAATTCTGTCCTCACCCTCAAATGAGGTAAACAGGTAAGTATTTAAGGGGAGCATGGTGATGCAGAACCGATAATAAAATCATGTACAATTGCTTTGGGAGTACGGGACTTCATCAGCCACCCCCTTTCCTACAGCACCCAGTACCCACTCATGTTCTCACATAAGCAGGCATGAATTCCGGCTCAAGAAGAGGTAATGTTGAGGAAAGCAAATTCTTCCTCTGTTCTCTGGCTCTCCCCCACCTCCCTCTGGCACTTGTCCCTCTCTCACATCTGCCACTTCTCCATTTTCTCCTGCATTCAGGGTGCTTAACCTTCCTGGTGTTGCGGCCCCTTTGAGAATCTGCTGGAGTTGTGAATCCTCTCCTTGAAATAAATGTACATTAATTCAGGGCTCATTTGGTGGGAGGGTCATACAGGCTCCCTGAAGCCAGTCCATAGATCCTTTAGGGCCTAAACTCATGCCTGAGATTTCACTACATAATTACCAGTGACATTTTGAAAAAAATGAAGTCAGATGAAGGAACTTCAAAGAAAGTTTGCCCAGACTCATAACCTTTTAAATTTTGCTTCTGGATTCTTTCCCTCACAGCATCATTCCCACCATGTGGGGCACTCTTGGATACCCAGGAGGCATCTGTGGGTTCGTAAGAGTCATTCATTACAAAAATCCCAAGCATTTCTCTTTGTGGCAAACATTGTGCTAGATTCTGGGATGCCAGAGCAAACGAGGTGTACTAACCCTTTTTTCATGTCTGTTACGGGAAAAAATCCTTTAAATATGACTTACCAAGCTTTTCAAAATCTATTTCCAGCCTCATCTCTTCACTTTCCCTGGTCCTGTTACTGCTGCCTAGAGGCACATGCTTGCTCTTTGTGCCTTTTCTCACACCTTCCTCAGTGCCTTTGGTACCTCACTTCCACTCCCAACCCAAGCCCCTTCTTCCCTAATTCTTGGTGTCTTGGAATATTTGGTTCAAGTCCCATCTGTGGGAAACTTCTGTCTGCCCTTTGTCCAAGGGCGTGTTGAAAAGTACTTTTAGATGTACACAAGTGTGCGATATGCTTTCTATACAGTTTTACTTCATGCTTTAAAGTGAAAAAATAGCTGGATTAAAAATTGTGTATATAATAACAGTTTTCACATACTGTTGCTGTTATATATACTATACACTATTAAAAAGTATGTAGACAAGTTACCTGAAGGAGATAAAAGAAAATATGATTAGTGGTTAAATGATTTATTCACAGCCATACAGATGGTAAATTCCAGAGCTTAGGCTCAGCGCCCATAGCACAGTGGTTATGGCGTTGGCTACATGTACCAAGACTGGTGTGTTCGAACCCAGCCTGGGTCAGCTAAACAATGAGAACTACAACAAAAAAGTATAGCCAGGCATTGTGGTGGGCACCTGTAGTCCCAGCTACTTGGGAGGCTGAGGCAAGAGAATCACTTAAGCCCAAGAGTTTGAGGAGGTTGCTGTGAGCTGTGATGTCATGGCACTCTACCGAGGGCAACATAATGAGACACTGTCTTAAAAAAAAAAAAAAAATTCCAGAGCTTAGATTCAAACCCAGGCCTTTCGGAGAATAGAATTATGGGTGATGAAAAGAGTTTTTTTTTTTTTAGTAATTTTCATATTTTCTATAAGGAGAAAAAATTGTAATAAATTATTAAATTTACATATCTGGTTTTAGTGTATTAATTATAAACAGTATCTCAATTCCCCATTTTGTAAGATGTTGGATGCACCCTCCCTTCTTTTCTCCTTCCCTTTTCCACCTCCCTGCTGTTAACATTCTCAAGTCAGATGATTCTTAGATTCTATCCTATAACCAGTTAGTCTTTTATTGAATCAATGTGAAGGTTGAAAACAAACTACTTGAACATTACTGTACTGTGAATATTATTCACAGCAGATCTTAGCTTGCTGTGTTTATATTTCCTTTTTGGAACAGCTTTTTGTTTTTACTGAAGTTTTTAGTTGCCTTTCTTTTCACCTGGTACTGGTTTCTTTTAGTACACCCTTAATCATTTTCAAATTGTCCATCCAATTAGATACTGTGTACAGTCCCTTTATTTTTCCTTGTGTATCCCCTTCACAGGAACTTCATCCTGCTCTAGTCTGTCTGTGATGCCCTTGCTGCCTACCATTCTGTTGTTATAGTAGGCTACATAGCTTCCTGAACTCTGTATTGTCCTTTACTTCCTCATTTTACTGTAACACATCTTCAAGTCATTTGCCAGGAAAGAGTACATGGAAGGCAAGATTGTTAAGTGCTTCTATATCTAAAACATCTTTCTCTGACCTCACACTAATTGGTAGTGTGACTGGCTCTGGAATTCTAGGTTGAAAAATGTCCCCAAAAGTTCATAGCCATTGTTTCAGTGACCTACAGAATTTGTTGTTGTAACGAGAGGGGATTCCAGTCTGAATCTTATTTTTTTGTTAGTTAATAAATGGTATTTACATTATATTGATCTATTCTTTTACCTCTACATCTGGAAGTTTTGTTTTTTTTAATTTGAGACAGAGTCTCACTTTATCACCCTCAGTGGAGTTCCGTGGTGTCACAGCAACCTCAAACTCTTGAGCTCAAGCAATCCTCCTGCTTTAGCCTCCCAAGTAGCTGGGACTACAGGCACCTGCCACAGTGTCCGGCTATTTTTAGTGACGAGGTCTTGCTCTTGCTCAGGCTGGTCCTGAACTCCTGAGCTCAAGCAACCCACCTGCCTTGGCCTCCCAGAGTGCTAGGATTATAGGTGTGAGCCACTGAGCCTGGCCTTACATCTAGAAGATTTTTAAGTCTCCTCTTTGTGTCTCCTCTTGGTGTATTCAATTCCCTAATGCATTTGGTGGAATTTTTCAACGTAGAGACTCAGGTACTTCCACTCTTACAAATGTTCTTGTTATTTATTTGATAATTTCACCATCATTTTTTTTCTGTTTTTACTCTTTCTGGAATTTCTGCCAATCAAATATTGGACCTTTTAGATTGATCCTTCACTGCTCTTCTTATTTCCCTTTTCTTTCTGGTGCCACTTTCTGGGAGAGTACCTCAATTATTATTATTTTTATTTTTTTCTTATTATTATTTTTTTTTTTAGAGACAGAGTCTCATTTTATTGCCCTCAGTAGAGTGCCATAGCGTCACAGCTCACAGCAATCTCCAGCTCTTAGGCTTAGGTGATTCTCTTGCCTCAGTCTCCCGAGTAGCTGGGACTACAGGCGCCTGCCATAATGCCAGGCTATTTTTTTTGGCAGTTTGGCTGGGGCCAGGTTCAAACCTGCCACCCTCGGTATATGGGGCCAGCGCCCTACCCACTGAGCCACAGGTGCCACTGAGTACCTCAATAATTTTATAATGAGTTTATTTTAGTAGAACCTCTGTAAGTTGACCACCAAGGGTCAACTTAGTCAACATACAGAGGAGGTCAACATAAGGAGCTAGGTCTACTGTACTGATACGTACATGTGTTGCATGTCTGATCTGTGAAAATTAGGTCAACTTAAGGAGGTGGTCAACTATGGAGATTCCATTGTAGTTTCATTTCTAAGATCCTTTTCTTGAAAATCTCTTCTGTGAGGTGAATTATCTCCCTCATGCCCCTGCCTTTGGGTCTTTTTTCCTCTTTGTTTATCTCCTTTAATCTCATTAGACACTTGCCTCAAATATGTTGTGATTCTTCATTATGATATGTGCATATATGTGTGTATCAATTAAAAGCCCAGTTGAGACCAGTGTGTGGGAGTGCTATTTGCCCATCTCTCTAGAGTAATTGATAGAGGGCAAGCTATTTCCCTGGAGACCTCTAAAAGCTAGAATACAGAATCTTTTGCCTGGGGCTCTTATATTTCCTTAGCAAAAAATGCTTTGATATTTTTGTCTGGGTTTTGGATGCTGTTAAGTGTTTCTTTAGAAGTGGGAAAGAAGGCTTGGTGCCTGTGGCTCAATGGGCTAAGGCGCCAGCCACTGAGCTGGTGGGTTCGAATCCAGCCCGATCCCGCCAAACAACAATGATGACTGCAACCAAAAAATGGCCGGGCGTTATGGTGGGTGCCTGTGCTACCAGCTACTTAGGAGGCGGAGGCAGGAGACTCGCTTGAGCCCAGGAATTGGAGGTTGCTGTGAGCTGTGATGCCACGGCACCCTATCCAGGGTGACAGCTTGAGGCTCTGTCTCAAAAAAAAGAAGTGGGAAAGAAGAGATACAAGTGTCATCACAGACTGTTAGTTAATACTCTTATTTTTAGCCCTACTTCTGCTTCTTACCCTTCATTGCATGTGGGGTTTCTTTCTTTCTTTCTTTCTTTTTCTTTTTGACACGGAACCTCAAGCTGTCACATCACAGCTCACAACAACCTCCAGTTCCTGGACTTAAGCGATTCTCTTGCTTCAGCCTTCCAAGTAGCTGAGACTACAGGCGCCAGCCACAACGCCCAACTATTTTTTGGTTGTTGTCATTGTTTGGCAGGCCCGGCTGGATTTGAATATGCAAACTCTGGTGTATGTGGTTGACGCTGTACCTGCTTGAGCTACAGGCACTGAGCCAGCACCTGGGGTTTCTAAGTCCTGAGTTTCTGGAGTTTGTCTGGGTAGATCAGCTACCTCCTTTAATTGTATTGCCCTCAGCAAGTGTTCCAAGCTGTTCCTCCCTTCACCCAACTTCCTCAGTCACCATGTCATCCATTTCCATCTAGAAATTTGTTCACTTTATCCTATCATTGTTATTAACACATTTTAAACCAATTTTATCCATTGCTATCATTTTTAGAAGTTACATCATTTTTATTATAAAAGAGTCTTGACACTCTTTGATGTGGTAGTGTCACCTTTAGAAAGCTTTTTTTTTTTTTTGTGCAGAGTCTCACTTTATCGCCCTCAGTAGAGTGCCGTGGCATCACACAGCTCGCAGCAACCTCCAACTCAGGCTTTGGCGTTTCTCTTGCCTCAGCCTCCCAAGTAGCTGGGACTACAGGCTCCCGCCACAACGCCCAGCTATTTAACAGTTCAGCCGAGGCTGGGTTTGAAACCGCCTCCTTCTGTATATGGGGCCCGTGTCCTACTCGATTTTTTTTTTTTTTTTGAGACAGTCTCACTTTGTCACCCCTGGTAGAGTGCCATGGCTAGCAGCAACCTCAAACTCTTGGGCTCAAGCGATTCTCTTGCTTCAGCCTCCCTAGTAGCTGGGACTACAGCTACAGGTGCCCGCCACAACGCCTTACTATTTTTAGAGACAGGGTCTTGCTCTAGCTCAGGCTGGTCAGGCTGGTCTTGAACTTGTGCACTTAGGCGATCCACCCACCTCGGCATCCCAGAGTGCTGGGATTACAAGCATGAGCCATTGTGCCTGGCCTAGAAAGCTATCTTAAAAATGACTATTTGGACAATGATTTATATGCATGTCAATATTGTAATATTTATTTTACAAAAAAATATTGGCTAACAGTAGGGGAATGATTAAACAGATTATGATTTGGGCTCGGCGCTTGTAGTTCAGTGGCTAGGGTGCCAGCCACATACACCAGAGCTGGCAGGTTCCAACCCAACCCTAGGCCTGCCAAACAACGAGGACTACAACCAAAAAATAGCCAGGCATTGTGGCATGTGCCTGTGGTCCCAGCTACTTGGGAGGCTGAGGCAGGAGAATCGCCTGAGCCCAAGAACTGGAGGTTGCTATGAGCTGTGACGCAACAGCACTCTACCCAGGGCGACAGAGTGAGACTCTTGTCTCAACAGAAAAAAAAATTATGATTTGGAATGTTGGGGCAACGCCTGTGGCTCAGTGAGTAGGGCGCCAACTCCATATACTGAGGGTAGTAGGTTTAAACCCAGCCCTGGCCAAACTGCAACAAAAAATAGCCGGGTATTGTGGTGTGCGCCTGTAGTCCCAGCTACTTAAGCCCAAGGGCTGGAGGTTGCTGTGAGCAAAGATGTCACGGCACTCTACCAAGGGCGACAAAGTAAGACTTATCTCTTAAAAAAAAAAAAGTGATTTGGAATGTTACATAATCCCTAAAAATCATAATTGGAAGAAATAGAGTGTTAACAGCTAATTTTTAACAGTTCAACAATTAAATTTTCCTTCATTGTCTATGTTTTTTATAATGACCCTGAATTTGCTTTTATGATCAGGAAGGGAAAGCTAATAAATAAACATCATGGCTTGTTCAGGGTCCTGAGAATTTCTTGTGGAGTGTGGGTTGGGTTATAGGGAAGAGCAGAATAAAGAGTCTGGAGGAGTAAGGATGAAGGAGTTCAGTGGAGAAACGTGTATTTGTGACATTGCTGTGGCTGGATGGAGTGTGTGAGGGGAGAAGGGAAACCTGAAGACCATATTGACAGCACTTTTCAGTGTGCAAGAAGAGACCTTGGGATTGTGAACTCTGGCTGTTGGCAGGAGCCCAGAAGGGAAGGGATAGATGTTATGTTTAGATGATATGATGAACAGATCTTTAAGTACTTGGAAAATCAAACAGCAAATTCCCAAGCCATAAGTGAAGGCCTCTACACTCTGGTGAGACCTGTGATGGGACAGATGGGGACAGGGCCAGTCCCAGGCTTGAGGGGCCCTGGTTGCCTTGTGGTCTCCCTGGAACTGCCTGTGTTTGTGGTGACTGATGTCTCTCTGGTTTTGCAGAGGTCTGGGAGCAAGGGAGTACAGAGAGGGCAACTCAGGCAGGCTTGCTGGCTACCCACCTCAGGCTACCTTCATAGGGATGGACTAAGTTTCCCACTTGTACCCTGTGTGATTTTCCTAGATATCTGTTACCTCATTGGTGTTTTTCCCTCCAAGGACTTGGATTCCCTCAAGGCAAGTTCCCCTCCTAAATCCATAGCAAGGTTATAAACGTCACCCCTTTTGAGGGGTTCCTGTGTGCTAGACACCATACTGAATACCAGGTGTAGTTTATCTCATTTAACCGTCAACTGAGGAGGGAAAATCTCTTATTATCCTCATTTCTTTTTTTTTTTTTTTGTGGTTTTTGGCTGGAGCTGGGTTTGAACCCAGCACCTCTGGCATATGGGGCCGGCACCCTACTCCTTTGAGCCACAGGCGCCACCCTTATTATCCTCATTTTTAAAGCTAGTAGTCACAGGCTTTGAACAACCCTGATACCAAAGCCTGTGCCCCTTTCTTCCAGCTATTTATCAGTGCACCTCCAGCAGCACTTCTCATCTGTTCTTTGTTAAGTTGGAAGAGCAAGGATTGCCTTGGGCAAAAAGGTCAGTGATACTAAAGCATACAAAGAAAGAAGTAAGACTCTCCCAACCCAGTTTCACAACCAGTTTCCCTCCCTAGAAGTAATCATTGGTAAATTTCTTGAAGATCCTTCCAGAGATAGTCCATGCATTTACAATCTTATGTATACCCCCTTAAAAAAAAATACACATTGTCTATTCCTTATTTTTACTTGGTGTGTCCTGGAGATCGTTCTCTATTAACCTAGAAGATCTACCTCATTGTTTCTTCCACTACTGTGTAATATTTGATTTTATAAATGTACTGTAATTCATACAGCGAGTGCCCTGTTGCTGGGCCTATATTTTTCTTTTCTGTTTTTTGCTGTTACAAACAATGCCATGCTGAATATCCCTGCACACTGTCCTTGGGATATGTGCCAACTTATCTGCAGGGTAAATTGATAAAATCAAAAGGTAAGTGAATTTAATATTTTGATAGAAATTGGAAATGTCGTTCCCAGCATGTGTATAAAAATGCCCATTCCCCTGAATCTTCTGTGAAATTTTGTCTTTTCTGATCTCATAAATAAAAAATGTTCTTAATTTTTAACTTGTATTCAATTATTAGTGAAAGAAAATATCACATCCCATATTTAAAAGCCATGTGTGTTTCTTTTCTGTGAATTGCTTACTCATATTCTTTAGTAGCATTTCTATTGAGCCTTTACAAATCCATTTGTACAAATTCCCTATAATGAAATTTATCTGCTGTTAGGTGTTTCTTTTTTTTTAGATTCCTTTTTTTTTTTTGCGGTTTTTGGCCGGGGCTGGGTTTGAACCCACCACCTCTGGCATATGGGGCCAGCACCCTACTCCATTGAGCTACAGGCGCCGCCCTCAAATATTTTCTTATTACTTTATTGTCTTACTTAACTTTTGTCGTTTGGATATTTAAGATTCAATGTAAAATCCAGAACTTCCCTGTTACAAAATGGTACATTTCCCCATGATTTCCAGGCCTTTGAGATAGGTGCATTTGAAATGCCTTATGGAGGAAGGACTGACTTGTGTCCTGGTCCTGCCTTCTGCTCCTTTTCTTCTGGGATCCAACTGTGGGAACCAAGCTGAAGAACCACAAAGATGAGAAGACACTCCCTACTTGTAGAACTGCTGGGAAGAAGCTTGCAGCAGAGGACTTCTATCCTAGCTAGGTTTGCTGAGCCTCGCGTGCAGGGCTCAGGGGTCCAAGCTTGGCTCCTTGTGTTTGAGTGATCCTGGTGGGAAGCAGGGCAGCTGGAGAAGGAGGGAGACCAGAAAGGGTGGGGCTGGGTGGGGAGAGCTTTTTGGAAATGGAGGGGGCTACAGTCTGGAGGCTGGGGACTGGGAAGGGTACAGCTTGAGATCTGAGAGGGGGATGATGAGGCTACACCTCAGGGAGAGGGGGTTTTGGGGAGGACAGGGCAGGCGGGGGTAAAATCAGAGATGGGAAAGCGGAAGAGCCGACATGCAGTCTGGGGAAAGTTGGAGGTGAGGGGTTTGGAGTCAGATGTGGTCTCTTGAAGAAGGAGGGGTGGCTCGACGCCTGTGGCTCAACGGGCTAAGGCGCCAGCCACGTACACCTGAGCTGGCGGGTTCGAATCCAGCCTGGACCCGCCAAACATCAATGACGGCTGCAACCCAAAAATGGCCGGGCGTTGTGGTGGGCGCCTGTAGTCCCAGCT
>CAUYRH010167025.1:0-13910 GCA_963574655.1 Perodicticus potto | reverse complement strand
CACAGGCGCCCGCCACAACGCCCGGCCATTTTTTGGTTGCATTCATCATTGTTGTTTGGCAGGCCCGGGCTGGGATTCGAACCCGCCAGCTTGGGTGTACGTGGCTGGCGCCTTAGCCCGTTGAGCCACAGGCGCCGAGCCCAAGTAATTCTTTTGCCTCAGCCTCCCAAGTAGTGGGGACTACTACACCTGCCACAACACCTGGCTATTTTTTGTTGTTGTCATTGTTGTTTAGCAGGCCTGGGCTGGGTTCGAACCCACCAGCCCCAGTGTATGTGGTCGGTGCCCTAACCAGTGAGCTACAGGACTTTAAGTTCAAGAAAACTTAATTGCATTTTCTTTATTAGACTTTTGGAGAGCTACAATTGTGTGTAATTCAAATTGCTGGAGCTTTTTGCCTTCCACAGTCTTAAAAAATTGTCCTGTACTTCTTTTAATTTTACCTGACATTGCCATCATTTTTCACTTTCCTTTCTCCAAAATCCATTTCCTTTCAGAAATTGCCTTCTCAAGTTCCAATGGCAGTTTTTAGTCTCTTCCTTATAGTTATCAATCTGGTCTATCTAAACTCTTTTTTAGTATTTTATACTTCAAATTCATTTTTCTTTACAAGGGATTATTTTCATCTCAATTTCCTGTTCTCTCTTCAACTCAGATTTTTGTATCCACTCCTTCTGTCTTTAAGGAAGCATCAGTAGCTATAATGTAAATGAAACTTTGGGGGGTACTTATATGAGAATTCAAAATTTGTAGAAAGCTTTGTGTGTTTGATTGCTTTTCCTATTCCCTATACTTTTAAAAAGAAGTCTAGAGAGATTCGGGTTTAGTCAGTCACCGTTTCAGCTAATCAAAGATGATTAATTATTGGGAAAAAATTATACACAGAAACTCAAGAAGATGTTGAATTTTAGAATGAAAGGTTTTAATTCTCCAAGTTCTAAAAAACAGTGACTATTATTTGACCATAACCTATACTATACTGAGCCAAAACTAATTTCTAACTATCCTCAATCAGTGACTATTTCACACTAACTTATCATATTTAAATAGTTTTGCCAATCAGTAAGTATGTAGTTTAAAGACCTTGTTAAAAGTATCTAAGTTGTTAAGTTCCATGAGTTTATTCCTTTAAAAATAAAGCTTTAAGAAACTTTTCTCCTACAACAGAAAACTAGCTTGAAAATAATGAGTAGTATTAGATGTTAAAAGACCAGAATATTTGAAAGTTTTGAAAGTGAATAAGTAGCTCCTACAAGCTCTAAGTCAATTTTAGAGGTCTATCAGTAATTATAAACCTAACTAGCATACTGGAATAAAGCTTGGTTTGACTGACTGGAGAAGTGGTTGATGAGTTTGGACTTCTATCACCATCACCACCACCACTACCATATCTTTTAAATATTAATTCAACATAAAGAGAAAAGCTCAAGAGCCCTGCTATTCAAACGGCCCTCTGAAGAGTGTCATTGCTGTCTATGGGGCTCAAAAGAAATGCAGAGTTTCAGGCAGAATCCCTACTGACTAAATCAGAATCTTCATTTTACCAAGACTCTAGATGATTTGTTTGTATATAAAAGTTTGAAAGGGACAAAAAGTCCTCCCAAGCAGAGGTGATGTCCTGTGAATGCCTTTCTCTGAAATCAGGCTAGAGTTGCCCGATACATTATAACACTAATGCTGTCAGTTCCCTAAATTAACCAAATCTATAATTAAGAATAAAGAGAATTAAACAATAATTTTCAGGAGCATGCATAATTTAAAAAAATACCCTTTTCTTATTTGAAACCATCTTCTGTGTCTTGCTTTAAGCCTAACTGGGTTTTGTGCTCTAAAAGAAGGAAGATTTTAATTTTATTCATTCATTAATTTTATTCTTTCACTAAGATGATGTTTACTCAATATTCATTAGACGTCTGTGAGAAAAGGAGAATGATTCCCCATATTAAATAGAAAGTTGGAGTGGAATATCTCTGATAGTCTTTCTAAAACTTAAAGATTCAGTGAGTAGTATCTATATGCATAATTTTGTGGTTAGGTATATGATTTAGTATTTTTAACTGTATAGGCACTACATTAGATGTTAGATCCCTAAAATTTATACATCTTTCATAAATGAATCTTTGTAACCTTTGGCAAATAGCTCTCTATCTTCCCCTTCTAGATCCTAGCAAACATCATTCTACTTTGTACTTGTGTGAGTTTGACTATTTCAAATTTCTCATGTAAGTGGTAATGCATAGTATGTATTCTTTTGTGTCTGGCTTATTTCATTTGGCACATGCTCTTCAGGTTCATCCATGTTTTATAGGTAGCATGATTTTATTGTTTTAGGTAAAATAATATTCCATTGCATGTATATAATAAATATTTTTAATCCATTCATTTATAAAAATTTAGGTTGCTCCCATGTCTTGACTATTGTAAATAAGGTTACAAAAATATAGTACTACAGGTATTTCTTTGAGATTCCAGTTTTAATTTCAGAAGTGTGATCATTGCATCACATAGTAGTTCTGCTTTTAATTTTTTAGGAAACTCTATACTGTCTTCCATAGTAGCTATTCCAATTCACATTCCTTACAACAGTGTACCAGGGTTCTCTTTTTTCCACATAATCACCAACACTTGTTATCTTTTTGGATTTTTTGAGAATAGATATCATAACAGGTAGAGATGATATCTTATTGTGGTTTTTATCTGCATTTCCCTGATGATTAGTGATGTTGAACACATTTTCTTATACTTGGGCCATTTGTATGCTTTCTTTAAAATTGTGTCTATTCAGATCATATGGCCTTTTATTAACTAGATTATTCGATTTTTTTGCTATTGACTTGTAGGAGATCTTTATATGCTGTAAATATTAACCTTTATTCAGACATACAGTTTGAAAATATTTTCTCCCATTCTGTAGATTTGCATTGTATTTTTTCTATTGTTTCTTTTACTGTTCAGATGTTGGTTTGATATAGAACCATTTGTCTATTTTTGCTTTTGTTTTCTCTTCTTTTGACGTCATATTTAAGTAATCATTGCCATAACCAATACTGAAAACCTTTCCCCCTATATATTTTTTCCTTTACATTCCTATTTTTAGTGTTGCCTGTTTATTTACTTTATAGAAATAGAATCATTCAGTGTTTCTGGCTTCTGTTGGTCAACATTACATTTGCAATGGTCATCCCTATTATTATTGGTAACAATAATTCATTATTTTTTGACAATTAAAAATTTTATATATTTCAGATGTAAAATGTAATGATCTGAAATACATATACCTTGTGAAATAATCACCACAATCAAGCTCATTAACACATCCATCACATCACTTACTTAACATCCTGTCATTCTTCTACCTTCTTTGTGGTGAGAATGTATAAGATCTGCCTCTTTGCAAATTTCAAGTATATAACACAGTATTAACTATTATATGTTTATCTTGTACCTTAGATCCCCAGGAGTTATTCATCTTGCATAACCGAAAACTTTGTACTCATTGACCAACATCCCCTTACTTTCCCCTCTTCTGGCCTCTGGCAATCACCATTCTATCCTCTGCTTTTATGAATTTGACTATTTTATACTTCACACATAAGTGACAGCTCTTTTCAACAAAGTACTGAAAAGTTCTAGCCAGAGCAATTAGACATTAAAAGGAAGTAAAATGCATCTAAATCAGAGGAAAAGTAAAATTATGTCTGCTTGCAGATAATATTATCATATATGTAGAAAACATTAAAGACTCAAAGAAAAACTTTTAGAACTAATAAAGGTATTAAGTAAAGTTGCATGATATAAAATCAACGTAAAAAAATCAGTTATGTTACACTGAAAATTATAAAATACTAATGAAGGAAATTTAAAGAGACGTAGATAAGTGGAAAGACATTGTTACCAGAAGCTCTCTGCTGGGTCCTTGGTCTTGCAAATTCGAAGACCACCATGTACCACCATGAGAAAGTGAAAGGATAGATTTTATTAGAGAAAAGAGAAAGGAAAGAGCAAAGCCTTGGGCAGAGCGGAGGGAGGTCCTGAGTGAGTAGCCCATTTCAGCTCTCTGTTGAGGGTTTATATGCAGCTTTTCATACCATGAAGGCAGGGGAGTTTGAGGAGATGGAATGAATGTATGTCTGAAATATGTCACAGCTGTTGGTGCCAGAGGCCTGTAGGCAGAAAAAGTGTCATTGTGTAGAAATGTGGTCGTGTTTGCCCCTTCCTAAGAGTGGCAGGTTAGGTGGAACATTGATCAAACCAGTTTATGAGTCTTTTGGGGCTCAGCAAATGGTGTAGGTGAAGGGGACCTCATCTATATCACATATTCCTAGAATGGAAGAAGTCCCATTGTTAAAATGATCACGCTACCAAATGATCCACAAATTCAATGTAACCCCCTGTTCCTTATGTTTTCTTCTCAGAGTTTTGTGGTTTTAGGTCTTACATTGAAGTCTTTAATCCACTTTGAGTTAGTTTTTGTGTGTGATATAAGAAAAGGGTACAATTTTGTTCCTTTTCATGTGGATTCAGTTTTCTCACACTACTTAAGATTATCTTTTCCCCCTTTTGTATTCTTGGCACCCTGTCAAACATCCATTAACCATATCAGAATAGGCTTATTTCTGAACTGACTAGTCTGTTTCCACTGGTTTGTTTGTTTTTATGCCAAAGCCATACAATTTTAAGTATTGCAGCTTTGTGATATCTTTGGGAAAATAAAAAAAAGGTTACATGTCCCACTTTGGGGTTTTGTTGTTGTTGTTGTTGTTCAAAATTGCTTTGGCTACTCACGGTCTTATGATTCCATACAAAATTTTAGAATTCCTTTTTCTATTTCTGTAAAAAATGACATTTTGATAGCAGTTTCATTGAGTCTTTAATCACTTTGTGTACTATGGACATGTTAAAAATGTTAATTCTCCCAATCAATGAATCAATGAGGATGCCTTTCCACTTATTTGTGTGTGCTTTAATTTCTTTCACCAGTGTTTTATATTTCACCATGTAAGTTTCTTTATTTCCTTGGTTAAGTTTATAGTTAAGTATTTATATGCTACTGTTTTGTACATGTAGACACTAGAGTTACTTTCATATTTATAAGATGGAAATAAATCAGAGAAATTTAAGCCTCTGTGTTCTGCTCTAGAATTTGGCATCACCATTTTCATTGGCATTAGTTACCCAAGTTGTTGAAAATGTAAGAAAATATAAATTTGTCAGCCTCTTAAAGCAGACAATCAATGAAACTAGCTTTTCCTTGATGCAGCCCTGGGAAATCTCTAGTCTATCTTCCCATTGCTTTGTGTTCACAGGTAAAGGGAAGTGTTAGTTAGACTATTTCCTCACAGACTCCTACCATCACCAATCAGCCTTCTCCAGTCAATGGATAATTGGCCAGTTTTCTAAGAGTGCCAATAAAAATGAACTAGTTCATCACTACCATCTAGTTTTGTTATTATCATTCATCACCTTATGGAACTGTTAAATTTTACTAATCAATATATACAGAAATTTGAGGTATACCATAGTTCAACTTTCTTAAATTAAAATGGCAAAAGAAAATATCTATAGGAAGTATCCGAATTATGTATTCAAGATCCCTTCAAGGTTTTTATCTTTGCTGTGATTTTAGATAAACTAACACATTTATGTTTTTCTATTAATTTCTAAAATTCCCTATGATGGCTTCTCTGTGAGATGACGTAAGAAGTAGATATTATATTGGTAGAGATAACTATTAATATTATGAAGGAAAAATGGTCCTATTGAATTTAGCTGTGCTGGAACTATAATCTTAGCATTTCCTCTGTCATCACCAGGGAGTAAGAGATTTCATAGCTAGGAAGAAAAATAACCTTTAACATTAACAGTGCAGAAAGAAACATGAAAAATATGTGCTTCAGCTTTTAAATATTCTGGGTCAGCAAGTAGAACATTCATTTCACTTAAGAATCATATTTTCTGAGCCAAAGGATGTTTCTATATTTCATTTAGTATATGCAGTATTCTTTAAAATGCTTCTGTATTACAATGATGAAATACTTAGTACTCCCATTTACCTTTTTATTAGAAATGGCTAGATATTAGTCAGTTGATTATAAAACCACAATTGATAACAAAGGTAAATTTAGAACATCAGATCATTTTTATTTCAATAAAAAAGCAGAAAAATAATTTTACCTATATATAGCTACACTGTAATTCTTAATCTTTCAATTATATGCACTGCTTTTTATAACAGGAAATGTTCAATTTAACAACTAATATCCTTCCTGGAACTTATCTTTTGTTAAAATAATATTTGTATGTTTTGTTCTGCGTTTGTTTTAAAAAACACATATATACAAAATAAATCAAGAAACAGAAACAAAACTACAAAAGAGAGACAACACAAAGAAGATTTTACTTTATCTCTTGAATTCTAGATAAGTCTCAGGAATTCAAGCATAAGGACATGGATGGATTACAGAGAAACAGAATCCCCATCACAATAATGCTTCAGGGAATTGAGAGTGAAGCTGTTCTTGCAGGCATTTTGCAATTTGTTAGTCCTTTTGAGATGTATAAGCTTTCTATCAGACTTATATGAGTTTTTCCTTATGCACAAAGATTTAGCAAAAAGTTTGTGTGTGTGTGTGTGTGCGTGTTAATTTCAATAAGTGTCAGAAGCAAAAAGAAGAAAAAATCTTACCAGTTAAAGAATGACAAATTTCAGTATGAATAAACACCATTTAGTGGGCCTATTTGCTTTAATTATTCATGGCAGAACCATGGCTCAAATGATGAGTAAACAACTGAACCCAAGTTCAGAGTGAAACAGACTACTAGTACGAGAGCAGGTACTTTGACAGGATAGCAATAGTAGCTGGTAAAGAGGAGGCTGACAGACACAAGGAACATATTCACTACCTGGTATGCGAGCAGGGCAACTTCACACTGTTCCATGACTAAGAGCATGTCCTCTTGGCCATGAACAGAATTGGTTTGTTAGGTTTGAACCCAGAGTCTACATATTGGGATTAGAATGTTAAGAGGGCAAGAAGCCAGGTTGCCCATCATTTCTATAAACACAAAACTGTATTTTTTTGTACTTAAAACATACAAAAAAAACCCTATTCTAATTAGCAGAATAACATGAGTTTATAGAATGAACAGTAAAGAAGTCTAAGCCCCACCAGTCTATACTACAACAGGAAGGAACTCCAAGGAATGTAAGAATCACAAGTGGATTTCTCCAAAAGCAGGTGCTCAAACAAAGTTTGGAGTGAGGGATTTAATCTATGAAAGGAAGAGGGAGAAAACAGCACAAGACAGAAGAAGAAGCTAAAATACAATTTATCTGTTACAAAGCCTAGGGCAAACTGGCTCCTGTTTGGGGGCAGGAGTGTTTCATGACAGACTGAAATGGCTGGGCCTTCTACCTCTGTCTTACTCA
The DNA here is from genome assembly GCA_963574655.1 of Perodicticus potto. Classification (NCBI taxonomy): domain Eukaryota; kingdom Metazoa; phylum Chordata; class Mammalia; order Primates; family Lorisidae; genus Perodicticus; species Perodicticus potto. Next base: position 6,481 of record CAUYRH010167025.1, on the reverse strand, counting down.
GTCAAGATATTAGCTGACAAGAAAGTGTATAGTGCCAGCCAGAGACTGCACACCCTGCCTCCAAGGGGTGAGTTTTATTTCTCAAGAGAATCTATGCAGTTTAGCCCCATGTCTATCACACCAAGACTAGAAATCCCTCAAGGAATCCTTGTACTCCGACTTCCAGGTCTTCATATTATAATAATAATTTGTACTTCTCTTTCTTTCTTGTTCATAAAATGAGTGAGAAAAATATATTTAATATGATTTCCCCCCAGAGGTGATTATAACGGAATGTACCATATAAGCTGTATAATTGACTCATTTAGCAAATGAAATCACATATGGTAAATATATCTATAAATATCAGTACTTGTTTTTATCTAAGATGCTGAATTCTAAAAATGCAGTGCAAGGCAAATCATTAAAGGAACAAAACAGAATTCAGGTGTCTCACTAAATATTAACTGGTAGGGTAAAATATTTACATGAACAACAATGAAAAGTGCTTTTAATATCATAGAATCTCTTGCTTTCTAGTACTGCTGGGATGGAAATATAGATGAGAGAAAGAAAGTTACCCTTCTTTCTTTTTAAAATATGAATGGACAAGGAAGAGTGATTAGTATAGGAGGAGACTCAAGAGTATGACAGATAAAGACCAAGATAAACAAAGTTAAAAACTAACTACAGAGTAAACAAAGACAGAGAGAGAAAAAAAGAGAATAGAGTATAACTAATACTCTTCAAAGAGGTATAAGAAAGAAAATAATACTTTCATAAACCAAGAGCAGGATGTTAGGAAGAGGGAACAATTGCATAATAAGAAAGAATTTGAAGAAAGTAAAAATATAGTTTCCGAAATTAGAAACATCAGGATTAAAAAAAAGAAAAGAAAAGAAAAAAAGAAACATCAGAATCTAAAAGAAAAGACAATGAAATCTCTTAGAACAATAGATTAAAACGGATTAAGGATCAACAGGAATTGAACCACAAGCCTAGACCTGCTGTAACTTTCTCATTTCTGTGGCAAAGGAAACAAAATTTAACAGAGGTGTCCACACAGAGCAGAGGCAGTGTCTATCTTTGGCTTTTTCTTCAAACCTTTATCCCTATGGGGTAGATGGCTACTAGTGAAACTCAAAATCCCTGCTAAGCCACTGTTGTTTTACACTATGATTTCATTTTATTTCCTGAAGAACTTAACCTCACCACCTGTGCACTTCCATTCAATGAAGTCTTTAGAAAAAGGAAGTTTTCCTAGATTTTGCACCAAACTTAGAGACAATCATAGTTAGCGCCCAGGTGTCCCTGAAAAATACTGCTATTTACAACTTTCTAGAATCTCAGAAATGCTGTCTCCTCACTATATCACAGCTAAACAAAACAAAAGAGTAAAAGACCAAAAATGCAGAATTTGGGAAGTAGTGGATCCAATAAGGAAACCAATGAAGGTGAAGGTGTGAAAGTGAAGCCTGGGACAGTATGTGGGTCTGGGTAGGGGGTGGGGGCGCTGGGCTTAGTTCTGAGTGGATGCACACAGCTACTTGGGAGCTGAGGCAAGAGAATCACTTGAGCCCAAGAGCCTGAGATTACTATGAAGAGCCTGAGGTTGCCTGAGGTGAGCTATGATGCCATGGCACTCTACCCAGTGCAACAAAGTGAGACACTGTCTCAAAAGGAAAAAAAAAAAGGATTTGGACTTTGGGATGTGCTTATTATTTCTTTTATTTTGTTCTTCAGAATTCAGCATTATTACCATTTTTTGGGTTTCAGTGAAAATCTCAACAGTAAGAAGATGTCATACCCAAAATGACTCAAAGAAGATTTACAAAAGAGATTAACTATAAAGGTGTGATGGGATATGGAGAACCACAGCAGGGACCTTAGGCTAGTTGTAGCAGAGAATGGCCATAGACATAAGGGTGGAAGAGGTTTCCAAAACTAAGAAAAGGAGAAATTCCTGTGCAACAGGCCCGGGTGGGGAAAAAAACAGTAATTTTTTTTTTAAGGATATGTAATTGACCCTAGGGAGAAAGTCAAGAGAATAAATGACAAACCTCGTTCTCCACTTTTTGTTATTTTTTTTCTAGAATGTATCACAGCCAAACTCATGTGGAAGGCAGAGGCAGGAAGCACAAGTCTTCCTAGGAAAGAGCAGGGTGGGGATGGGTCTAGAAAGGAAATGGTATTTACTCCCAGTATCATCCTGATTTTCCCTACCTCTTCAACAGATGCCCTTTCTTCTTCTCCTCTCATCTTAAAATGTTTCATCTTTTCATGATTTATATGTAGAATTTTAGTAATTAGGTTTTAATGTGACCAGTTGATTCCCGACATAAGGAAAGGATCAAGAGATATTTATTGCTGGTGCTAAAGTAAATGGGCTGAAGCTCCAATCTTTCATGGGTTATGCTGGTTTCAAGTCACAAGAAACCAGAAAATTCTTAAAGAATACAGGAAGAAATTTTGCATGCCAACATTTCTGAATTCAAAGTACATAACTCATAGGTAATCTGAGTTTATGCTGTAGTTGTCTTGTTACTGAGAGGCTGGTAAAACTGAGAGAGATGTATAGAATGTTGCAATTAGTGTAAAAATAGGAGTTTAGAGTGCAAGAGTTTCTGGCTATTAATACTTTTATATACTTGGGTTATAACAAGCTACGTGATTAAGCCCTGCTCTGTGTTTTGCCTAGTGAATGATCTCAGCTCTGATTTCAAATCACATAAGAACAATACTGGGCTCCATATTTTATGTTGCTCGGAAGGACAGGATTCACTGATAATGAATCTGGATGCTAATAGCAAGTACACTCCAAAATTGCTCTGAAAATACTGATTGTTGTATTTGCTACTGTTGTTATTTGCCTTAAGCACGTGATCATTCTTAACTGATTATGTAAGTCAATGCAAAGTGGATCATTTTTTACTTTCATAGACTTAAAAATTAAGCAAGATGATTATCAATGACCTGACAACTTCATGTTGTTACACATAAAAACCTGAACTTCGTCAGGTGAAACAGCTTTACGCCCAGGGATTCTTGCTGGTTTCGTTCTGCCTGACTGTTCACTACTTGCTCTTTGCAATGGTGTAAACCACTCATTAATTTTGTATATTTGACTTATGACAGTTTCCATTCTCAAAATCCTTGAGACGAATTACACAAAACAGTGGAAACAACTATAGAACAAAACAAAAACACCATATGTGGTCTGCTAACCAGTCTCCTGTCAAACAAAATTGGATGCTGTATTGTTCCCGTGGTTTCTTTTTGAGTGGTAAAAGAGAAAATGAATGCTCAGAAGCACCATTTCTGTAAATTGCTGAAAAATCTTTGTATTAGTGTAGCCTAGAAAATATTTCAGTGGCAAAAGAGCTGCAAAGAAATCAAGTTAAACATTTTTTTTTAACACAAAGGAAAAATGTTCTTTAGAAGAAAATGGAGCAAAAATAACAAGAGGTCCAGTTTTCTCACTTGGTGATAAATCTCATTTAGGGAGAAAGTATTTAAATGAGTAAATAAGAATTTTTAAGTTTCACATACCATGTATACTGAGTAAAGAAAAAGAATGCATATCAAAGAGAAAAGAATAGGCCTGGCCCTTAGAGAGTTAACCTCCAAAACAAGTACATAATAGATGAAATTAATTATCTTCAGGAGCCTCCTAATAAGAAGCGGTTTCGCCTAGGTCAAAGCAGGAAGACTAAAACCCACAAATGTAATCAAGGATATGAGAATTTGAAGGGGAGCTTTAAGGACTGATGGGCTGATGATGCCTGGAAAAAAAAAAAAGGAGGGTGGCGCCGTGGCTCAAGGAGTAGGGTGCCAGCTCCATGTACTGGAGGTGGTGGGTTCAAACCCGGCCACAGCCAAAAAAAAAAAAAAAAAAGGAGAAAACAGTCCCAGGTGGCTAATCTCAGCTTCCAGCTCTTTCAAAGGGGTTTTCTTGACTCAAAGCTCCCATCCTAAATCACATTGTTATCACCTGGCTTGGGCAGTCTAACAGTAAACCACAGTTACTATTTGGTGTGACCAGCTCCCACCCTAGGTCACATTGTTAGACTACCCAGTGTGACACAAAGCCCCCAGCTGAACAAAGACATTTCCCTCCAAAAGAACATGTCAGGAGCTTAGGGATCACCTCTCAGAAGCTGAGGGTGAAGACCAGGCCTCCGCAGGGCAATGGTTAATTCTCTACTATATCCCTGATTGGGACCAAAGTTGAGTGGTTTTTTTTAGGTTAATTGAACATTTGTTGTCCTTTTTTCTGTAATATCCTTCAAGTCTTCTGAACATTTTTCAATTAGGTAAGCTGTCATTTCTTCTCTTAATTTTAGGATTTTTTTTCAGATTAATATGAGGGTACACACGATTTAGGTTAAAATATTTGCATTTGTAAAGTGTAGTCCAAATTGTAGTTGTTTTCTTCACCCAGAAAGTGGGTTATATACCTGTGCACTGTTCCCTTGGGATGAGAACTTGCCAAGCCCTCTCCTCCCCGTCCTTCTTGAATTTAATTGAGTTTTTCTCTCAAGTGAAGGTGTATTTGTTAATCTACTAGTTCCAACTCATATTGAGCACATGTGATGCTTGTTATTCCATTCCCGCGATATTTAAGAGAGTATTCTCCTAATTCATCCAGGCTGTTACAAAGGCACAAAGTCTTTTTTATCATTGAACAGTATTCCATGGTGTACATAGACCACAGTTTATTTACTCATTCATGTGTTGAAGGGCATTTAAGTTGTTTCCATAGCTTTGCAATTGTGAATTCGGCTGTCATACAATTTCAAGTGCAAATGTTTTTATCGTAAAATACTTTTTTCTTCTAGGTAGATACCTAGTAAATGTTTTGGTAGATACCTAGTAATGGGACTGCAGGTTCAAATGGAAGGTCTACTTTTAGTTCTTTGAGGACTCTGTATACTTCTTTCCATAAAGGCTGTACTAATTTGCAGTCCTACCAAAATTGCATGAGTATTTTCTCTCCACCCATGCCAGCACCTGAATTTTAGGATTTTTTTAAATGTATAATAGATACTAATCTTTGATTAAACATGTATGGCAAAGATTTACTTGCCTTGCCTTTTTAATTGTCTTTATGAAATATTTTTAAGAACTGAAGTGCTGGTGCAGGAAGATGGCAGTGGTGATGGTCCATAGCCCATCTCTCCCCGGTCAGCAGGTGAGAGGGAGGAAGCTCTGCATCTTTCCCCATGTGAATTATTGGAGTGGATGAGCAGCTGGAGATGCACAGCGATTTGGTGGATTGTTGTGTTTGAAATATAGTTCATAACCATGGAAACTGCTGTAAACCATTTCCCCCTGCCTGGCGGAGGGGCTGCCACCCCCTCCCACAGGGAGGACAGCAGGTTGCAACTCACAAAACCTAATTGGAGAAAATTCCACCGAAGCGTGGATCTCAGAGTTTGATGACCAGAAAGGGGTGCTGCTAGGATCCACAGAGCCCAAGCGGGAGCCGAAGGGTCTTTACCCTGCCACAAATAGTCATATTGGAATGTCCAAAATGGTGAGTGCCTTTTCCCCAGATCTTTGGGAGTAGGTGATCCATCAGTGCTAGCCCAGGTGGGGAATCCTGGTGAGGTCTGACTGTGCAGGGGATGCAGGATTCTGGGGTGTGGAAAAGACAATTTTGAGCTGTGGAAGTTGGCGAAGAGGGCCTCCGAGCACTTCAGGTGGAGAAAAAACGGCAGGTCAAAGTAACAGCAACAGCCCCGCGGGAACTCCCTCCCCTCCAGCTGCTGCGGCCGCTGGGAGCTGCAGCCACCACGAACCACAGCCACTGTGAGCCCCTCTCCCGGGACCGCTGCAAGCTCCCCTCTCACAGCCGAGTGCAGTTGCCAGATTGCGAGAGAGCAGGAGGGCAGAGCGGAAAGTTTTGGGATGAGTGGACTTGTGCATCAAAGTTGGAGTTCGGATGGGAATGTCGTTTGGAGCTGAACACCCAAAATACAGCACCTTTTCCAACGCAAACTGGTGGAGAAACTACAAAAATGGCGACTGGCCAGACAGTGTGGTTTCCATAGCAACAGTATAATTGGTGAAACACATATAAGACTGAGAACCACTCATAGCGCCATCTGATGTCCACAAAGTATATTACATTATAAATTAACTCCACTTAAGTTGATGTCAACTGCATTCATAAAGACCTTTATTTCTAAATATATACAAGAACAATATTTTTGAGGTTGGTTTTGTTTGTTTGTTTGTTTTCTTTTAATATCCTTTTCTTGGAGGTGCCATTGATAAATAATTTTTTATTTCACTTTCTTTTCTTAGGCTATTTTTATTATCTTCTATTCTCAAATGTACATTTCTTCTTCCTCTCCTGTTTTAATTTCTTTGTTCTCTCTCCCCTTCCTCTTCTTCCCTTCTTATAGCTTCTAAGAGTGCTTTCATCATATTTCATTAGAGGCTTTTCTTTTCTCTTTTCTCAAGTATTTTACAAGTATCATTTTTATTGTAGAATTCT
>CAUYRH010167023.1:0-14768 GCA_963574655.1 Perodicticus potto | reverse complement strand
TGTGTTTTTCTTTTTTTGCAGTTGAGATGTTTGAGTTCCTTATATATTCTGGATATTAATTTTTTTCTGTCAAGTGAGTAATTTGCAAATATGTTTTCTCATTCTGTAGATTGTCTTTTTGAGAGAAGATACCCAAGAAGGGTGAGGTCTAGGAGAACAGGTCTTCTCAAGAAGACCACAAGGATACACCTGCAGGGTCCTCTCCATGGTGACTCAGCTCTTGGGAATTTGTAAACTTAACTTCCTGGAACTTGGAAATTTCCAAGTTCTGTGAAATCCTATAGTTCTGTAGGGGCCGGAATAGCATGTCCTGCTTGATTCAGACTGGCCAATGAGAAGGGTACCTGTGGAATGCAACTTTTTGACTGTCAATAAAAAGAAAAAGACAAAGCCAGCCAAGGAGTGTGGCTGTTTGGAATTCTTTCAGCCGGTAAATGAAGCCTTTCCTTTTATAAACATGGTGTTTGGGTGCTCTTTCTTGCTGTTGGGCCTCATCTTCCTGCAGCATTTTCACTCTGTGGAATTTTTTCTTTGCTGTGTAGAAGATTTTTTAGTTACCATTTGTTTATTTTTGGTTTTTCTGTTTGTGATTTTGTGGTATCAATTATAAATTTTTTTCCTAGACTAGTGAGTTTTATATGATGGTAGTTACTGTCTTTTCAGTTTCAGATGTTAGAATCCCTTGGGCATTTTTTGTAAGGGCAATCTAATGGTAATGAATTCCCTTATTTTTTGCTTGTCTATGAAAAGTTATACTTCTCTATCATTTCTGAAGGATAGATTTCCTGAGTATAATATTCTTGGCTGACAAGTTTTTTTTTTTTTCCCCCTTTCAGCACTTTCAATATATCATCTCATTTTTTGTTGGCCTGTAAGTTTTCTGCTGAGAAATCCTCTCTTTGTCTAATGTGGATTCTCTTACATTTGACTTGACATTTTTCTCTTGCTGCTTTAATATCTTTTCTTAAAATCATAAACGCAAAGACCTTAAAGTTAAATACTTATATTTTTATTGATAACTCAGAAAGCATATTTTTTCAAACTGACATTAAACTAGCCTTCTTTATCAAAGGTTTATCCAAATCTATCAAAGGTTTATCCAAATCACATGAACTGAAAAACATTTGATTTAGTTTCTAATTTGCTGATAAACAGTTGATTTAAGCACTTACTTTTTCTTTAAGCTAATTAATTAGAGCTCTTTCATATATTTTGGCAGTGAAATATCACATATAAATGACACATATAAACACATAAACATACAGAAACACAGACAGAAGCAGATCTTACAGTTTGCAGAAAGAAATTTCATTTGTAGGTTTTCCAATAGTTTTTATTTTCCCTTTTCAGATTATCAGTCTTCCAATTAACTATTTGATTACCATAAGCAATTGTTAGCCAGACAAACTTAAATTTGCATTTCTAAAGGGATAACTCTTAGGTAAAATACCACAGGAAAAATCGACACCTCAAGGCACAGAGGTGAGCCCAAACCAAGGAAGGAGGGTATAAGTAAAAGTCCAGTGAAGACCAGAAGTCAGAAAAAGTAGCTTAAGCAAAAGTCTTGTTATGTAAATTTAAACAAATGGTCAGTTTCTAATCACAGCCCTCCCTTTCCTCCGGGTGCAGTGACAGATACACTTACAAATGGAGATTTTATTTATAAACTCTTTGGGCATTCAAAGTATGTAGTTTGAGCATTTAAAGGATTTTAATTTGTTTCAGATCTGCTATCAGCTGGAATGCTGCTTAGCTAATTCCCACCATGTTAGCATTGCAAAATCATAAGATTTACATCTCTTAGGGACTGTGAAGCCCAGCTGGGAATTTAAAGGTCAATAAATCTTCAGTGTCAATTCATTAGTTCCTATTCAGCTGTAAAAGATTTGTTGAATGTGTATTTTATAATCTCAGTCATTTTATTCTCTTTCTGTAGTTCTGTTTGTTTCCTCTCTTCCAAATTTAAATACATTTCCCACTCTTTCCAAAGAAGAAAATGTATGCATTGTGGAATTCCCAAACTCTCTGCCTAAAATATGTATGGGAGCAGAGGGAACAAGCAGAAAGGGATGAGTTCAGATCAGAGGGGGATCAGGAGAAGGAGCATTTGGAGGCAAAAAGAGTACAGACTCGAAAGTCTTTTTAATTTAAATATAGTTTCAAATATCTTTTTTTACTGCTTCAATGTAGGCTATTTTATTTTCAGAATTTCTTTTCTTTTCTTTTTTTTAGAGACAGAGGCTCACTTTGTCGCCCTTGGTAGAGTGCTGTAGTGTCACAGCTCACAGCAACCTCCAGCTCTTGGGCTTAGGCGATTCTCTTGCCTCAGCCTCCTGAGCAGCTAGGACTACAGGTGCCCACCACAATGCCAGGCTATTTTTTTGTTGCAGTTTGGCCGGGGCAGGGTTGGAACCTGCTACTTTCGGTATATGGGGCTGGCGCCCTACCCACTGAGCCATAGACACTGCCCAAGTTTTGGAATTTCTTTTAGAAGCTTCTAAGTGCTTTTGGAAATAAACCTCTCACTCAATTTGACTATTTCTAAAACCATCTCCTTCTTTCTCTCTCTCTCTTCCTTTCTTTTCTCTCTCTTTCTTTCTTTCTTTTCTCTCCCTCTCTCCTTCTTCTCTCTCTCTATCTGTCTCTTTTTTTGTTTCTCAGAGTCTCAGGCTGTCATCCTGGGTAAAGCATTGCGGCGTCACAGCTCACAGCAACCTCAAACTCTTGTGTATAAGTGATTCTCTTGCCTCAGCCTCCCAAGTAGCTGGAACTACAGGCACCTGCCACAATGCCCGGCTATTTTGTTGTTGTTGTTGTTGCAGTTGTCATTGTTGATTTTTTGCTGGCTCAGGCCAAGTTGGAACCTGCCAGCCTTGGCATATGTGGCTGGTGCCCTACCCACTGAACTACGAGCACCGCCTAAAACCAGCTTTTTCTAATCATGTGTGCAGATAAACTCAGGTATTTCAAAGGTACTCCATTTTGGCCCTTGTAACTTGAGGTCTTCCTGACCTTTATGTGAGACCATTTTCCTAGATATGTGCATAAAGAGGTACTATAAAAATTAAATATTCATCTAGCTTGTGTTTCTTCTAATCGTGGATCTCTCCTGAAGGAGGAAGACTTGGTTTTTAGAGGTTTTGTTACTTGCTCCCCAGGCTAAATCAGCTAGAACTCTGAATGAGGGCAAGTGGTTTGAAGAAAAGGTAAGAGATGTTTATTAAATTGCTGACAATTGAAGAAGGTGGTAGACTAGCATCTTTTGCCTTTCAGCAAATATATTGGGCTTTTTATTTATTTATTTATTTAGCCTTCGGTAGAGTGCCGTGGCGTCACAGCTCACAGCAACATCCAGCTCTTGGGCTTAAGCGATTCTCTTGCCTCAGCCTCCAGAGTAGCTGGGACTGCAGGGGCCAGGTTTGAACCCGCTACCCTCGGTAAATAGGGCTGACACCCTACTCACTGAGCCACAAGCACCGCCCTATATAGGGCTTTTTAAAAGAGGGGTTTTTGATGTTGGGCTTGGGTCTACGTGGTAAGAGTCTCATGTCATGGCTTTGGGCTATTGTTGGTTAACTATAATTGGTGGCTTCAGTGGACTTTATCTCTGGTGCAAATGATCTCATGACCCTTGTTCCCACAATTCTGTTGAGCCATCTTCTATGGTATAACATACCAGGAAACAAATAGCAAAGAACACAGTTTTCTGCTCCTTTGATAACTGGCCTCAAGCAGGAGGGCAGGTTTTAATTCCCCACAATGTGGAAGTTTCAGAAAGACAAGTTATAAAACATTTCTTTGCCTTTTTCTGACCTTTACTTCTGTTATAATATGATTGCCCATAACTAAGATTTTTCTTCCTGAATGACCAAAAACTTAGTGGGCCTCATTAAGAGCCTTTTACTATTTTTGTCATCCAAGAAGAAAGTTTTAGGTTTGTCAATTGAACCAAGCTTCAGAATCTGGCCAGTTATAAAAAATTTAAAACTTTGAAGCTGGCTGGTGTCTTACACCTGCAATTCCAGCACTCTGGGAACCCAAGGAGAGCTGGTGGATCAGTTGAGCTCATGAGTTTGAGACCACCCTGAGCAAGAGTCGGACCCCATCTCTAAAAATAGCCGGGCATTATGCTGGGCCCCTGTAGTCCCAGCTACTTGGGAGGCTGAGGCAAGAGGATCACTTGAGCCCAAGAGTTAGAGGTTGCTGTGAGCTATGACACCACAGCAATCTACAGGGGACAAGAAAATGAGACTCTGTCTCAAAAAAAAAAATTATAACATTTTTGCTTATGTCACAAAGACTGACTTCCTCTTTTCAAAGAGAAACTGTTTTCTCCTTGACAAATTTCAAATAAGTGAAAAGTTCACAAGCTCTAATGAGTAAGGCAAACAAAACATTAACCTCAGAGAAAATAACAAATTTGCAGTCAGCATATTTTGTACAGAATAACAAACTACAGGATCACCTAGTTTGTTATTCTGTAAAAAATATGTATGACATCCTAAAGTATGTCATACATGACATCCTGAAGTATGTCATCTTTAGTATGGCATCCTAAAGATGACCATACCTACACAGGGGGTCTGAAAATTACGTTTGTGAACTCATCCTAGAAACAGTGCTACATACCTCATTGCTGAATATCATCATGGTCATCAGATGACCAAAGGGAATACTTCACAGGTGGCTGCAGCATTATTCAGCAATGAGGTATGAACTTTTATCTAGGATGAGTTTGTGAACTTAATTGTTGGACCTTGTACATTGGGAAAATGGGAGATTACAGCTAAATGTATCCCCCCCTTTTTTTTGGAGACAGAGTCTCGCTTTGTTGCCCTGGGTCAAGAGCTGTGGAGTCATAGCTCACAGCAACCTCAAACTCTTGGGCTCAAGTGATTCTGTTGCCTCAGCCTCCCAAGTAGCTGGGACTAACAATGATGCCCAGCTATTTTTAGAGACGGGGTCTCACTCTTGCTCAAGCTGATCTCAAACCCATGAGCTCGGGTAATCTACCTGCCTTGGCCTACCAGAGTGCTAGGATTATAGGCATGAGCCACCATGCCCGGCCTTAAATGTACCTTTTTTTTAATAAAACACTCATTATAAAATATTATAAAATATTTACAAAATATTTCTCTACCTGTTGATATATAAGTACAAAACATGTATGATACAAGTATGTTATTTTTTCCTATAATGGCGCCCTTTGTGGCTTTACCTTTAAGTAAAACCTTAATTCCAAATGAATTCTGAAGCCTCAGCTGTGCCCAGAGTTATGAGGGGCCTTACTAGAGATCACTGATGACTTCAGCAAGGTTGGGTGAACTAAAATCATTTGTGCTGGTACTAAGACTCCAGCTATCAGTGAAGTGGTGGGGAACACTGTAGGCCCACTTCAGTGTTCCCAACTGAGTCACCAAAATGTCAACCTTAAACAAGGAAATTCAGAAAATATAATTAAATATAGCATTTATTTGAGCTCAAACCTTGAGGATGGCCACCCAGCACCATCCATTCCAGTTGTCTTGAGTATTCTCTTCAATTAGCAGCAGTTATAAGTGTTTTTTATTATTTGGATTTTTTTGAGATAGAGTCTCATTATGTTGCCCTCAGTAGAGTGCTATGGCATCACAGCTCACAGCAACCTCAAACTCCTGGGCCCAAGAGATTCTCTTGCCTCAACCTCCCAAGTAGCTGGGACCACAGATGGCTGCTACAACGCCTGGCTATTTTACCTCTGGTGTATGTGGCTGGTGCCCTAGCCACTGTATCGCAGAGCCTACAAGTGGTTTTTAAGGGAAAAACAAGATGCAGTTCATAAACTGTTACCAATAATTTACATTAAGATAACATAAGCTATTGACTGGCTATACATCATTCTTTGTATTACAAATTATAGGAACAGGAAGATGATAGGTGAAACAACTAGTAAGGAACAAAATGCCTTTAAACAATTTGCCCTGAGCATGAAGTGTAGGGGATGGTGCTGGGAGACTGAAGTCTCATACTCTTGTCTCTATTGGCCTGATACATTTTGCACATATCACATAGCTTTTTCTTTTCTCAAATACTAGCTTTATTTAGTGTTTGAAATCTACTTTGTGTGGGGACTTTATCTCAGGCTATTGCCCCCAGAGTGGCATAATGGCATTGGTAGTCCCTACTTTCCATCTGCCCACCACAGTGTCCAGCGAGAGAGAAAGTGGAGGCTCGGCACCTGTGGCTCGAGTGGCTAAGATGCCAGTCACATACATACACCTGAGCTGGCGGGTTCGAATCCAGCCCAGGCCTGCCCAACAACAATGATGGCTGCAACCAAAAAATAGCCAGGTGTTGTGGCAGGCACCTGTAGTCCCAGCTACTTGGGAGGCGGAGGCAGGAGAATTCCTTAAGCCCAGGAGTTGAAGGTTGCTGTGAGCTGTGATGCCAGAGCACTCTACCCAGGGTGACAGCTTGAGGTTCTGTCTCAAAAAAAAAAAGGAGAGAGAGAAAGTGGTCTACAGACACCAAGAAGAACTTTCCAAGAAACTCTTGAAAACTTCATATTACATCTTGGGTCAAAGGATTCTTCTTAAATCCATTTGTAGTAAAGGGGGAAGCCATCACCCCCAAAGAAGAGTTTCTCTACTTTTGGACTGTTGTCTGCTGGGGTTGGATAATTCTTTGCTGTGCTGGGTTGTCCCATGTATAGCTGGATGCTTAGCAGAATCCCTCGCCTCTACCCAGTAGATAACCTTCTCCCAGTAGATATCCTCCCCCCACAGTTGTGACACTCAAAAATGTCATGTTACAGGCATTACCAAATATTCCTAGGGGTGCGAATCACTGCCTTAGACCCTCAAACTTACTCTTGCAGCTAGGGGTTGGGGTCAATTTGCTCTGGGGCACTTGGGTTACATGAAGGAGGGTGGGATACTAAAGAAAGTCTAAGTCCTGGATTAGAAAGAAGAAAGGTGAAGAATGGGTGGTTAGCTAATAGGGTTGATTATACCTCCATTAACTAAATATGTCAGCAGACTCAGGAATAAATTTCAGCTTTCCTTTAAAACTAGGGTTTAAGAAGGAAAACTGAAAAATATATTTAGAATTTTTTTTTTTTTAGAGACAGAGTCTCACTTTATCACCCTTGGTAGAGTGCCATGGCATCATACAGATCACAGCAACCTCCAACTCCTGGGCTTAGGTGATTCTCTTGCCTCAGCTTCCCGAGTAGCTGGGACTACAGGTGCCTGACACAATGCCCAGCTATTTTTTTGTTGCAGTTTGGCCGGGCTGAGTTTGAACCCGCTACCCTTGGTATATAGGGCCAGCACCCTACTGACTGAGCCACAGGTGCCGCCCTTAGTTTTTCTATTTTTAGTAGAGATGGGGTCTTGCTCTTGCTCAAGCTGGTCTCAAACTCCTGAGCTTAAGCGATCCACCATACTCCACCTCCCAGAGTGCTAGAACTACAGGCGTTAGCCACCACACCCGCCTTCTCTGAACTATGTTGTTGGTACAAAGAAATGAGAGGAAGGAAGGAAATTTCTACTGATTGAGTAACCACTGAGCTGAGCACTGAGTATGTGTGTCTGATTTTCCTCTCAAACTTCTGCAATTTGTGAGTTATGTTAGAAAACAGGAACCGAAGCTGGAAGAGGTAGAAGCAAAAGGCATGTGGTGACATGAATTCACTGTTCTGTTCAAGGCTTGACCAAGGTCTTACTGACTTAAACGTTTACATTTTGTTTACTGTACTACACCAAGCTTCTGTCTTTGTGAACTAAAATAAAATCTTAAGCCTCTCCCCAACAACTGACTGGATCCCCCCCTTGGCCAAGAGAACCCGGTAAAACTGAGTTGCTAACCATGAGAAAGAAGGTTTCACAGGCTCATCATATCCCCCTTCTCTTTAAAGATGTCCTTTGTGACTCCTGAACAGGCCTAAGGCTAAGCAAGAACTACCTGCAGGTCCTCAATACACATAACAAACCACTTGAGTCTGGGCACGTGTCCTTGTCTCTGATGCACAGACCTTTATCGTACCAAGCATTTTTTTTTTTTTTTTGCTGACTCCTGGTCTATTAGACAAAGCAGAACTCTTTCAGCCAATTGGTAACTAGCGAATCTTCCCACTTATAATTTATGGGGTCCCACTTTGAGATGTCCCACCTTATCTGACCAAACCAATATATACCTTTCATTTACTGATTTATGACTTTACCTGTAATTCCTGTCTCCCTGAAAGCTATAAAACCAAACTATAACCCCACCAAAAGGAGTCCACTTGGTCAGTGTTTCTTGATCATGGCTCTGGGACACGGTTCTCAAATTTGGCCAAGAATAAACCTCTTTAAATTATTTTACAGAGTATCACTTCTTTTCCATAGATAAAATTCAAATTTAAGTGGGTGTCCTTGTGTTTACTTACTTATTCGTTTTGTGTTTGCTGAATTTGGCTACTCTGCCTCTGCGGGCTTTCTGCAGGGCTTGCATTCTTGGTAAAGATCAGCCCGATTGAATAGTCACTGGTTCTATGTTGTCTATTTTGTTTTATGCAGTGTTCATGTAAAAAGCTCCTTTTTCTCCTTACTTCCAATTTTTTATTTTGAAAAATGTCAAAATATATTTTTGTACAGAATATTCTACAGAATACATTTGTACAGAAAATTTTCTACAGAAAATTCACAAAAAATTTATAATGAACACCTGTACACTATATAATTTACTAATTTTTGGCTCCACACCCATAGCACAGTGGTTACTGTGCCAGCCGCATACACTGAGACTGGTGGGTTCAAACCCGGCCCAAGCCAGCTAAGCAACAATGATGACAACTGCAACAAAAAATAGCTGGACCTTGTGGCAGGTACCTATAGTCCTAGCTACTTGGGAGGCTGAGGCAAGAGAATTGCTTAAGCCCAGGAGTTTGAGGTTGCTGTGAGCTGTGACGTCACAGCACTCTACTGAGGGCAACATAGTGAGACCTCTGTCTCCAAAAACAAAAAAAAATTTACTAATTTTACCATTTTGTCACATTTTCTTCATTTCTTCTCCTTTGTGCATGTGTGTGTATTCCTTAGCTGCTACATTGGAGAGTTAGTTACATCTCAACACCCAATCCCCCAATCCCCAAACCCCTCAGAATGTCTGTCCCAAAAATTAGGATGTTTTCCTAATAACCACAAATATATGCAGGGCATTTACCATTGACACAATATTATTTTCTATTATGCAATCCAGATGTCAATTTCTGCAATTGTTCCAATAATGTTCTTTAGCAGAGTTTCTTTTTTAATTGAAAATTTTTTTTAAATTTTTATCTTATTTTTTACAAGATGGGTCTCATGGGTCTCACTATGTTGCCCAGGCTGTTCTCGACTACCTGGGCTCAAGTGATCCTCCTGCCTCAGCCTCCCAACTAGCTGAGATTAGAGGCATGTACTACCATGCTCAGCAGTTTTTTATTTTTTAATTCGAAGTTGAGTAAGGATCTTGCATTTATTTTTATGTCTCTTTGGTGATTTTAACATAAAATAGGTTGCCTGCCTTTTACCTTTTCTTCTCTTTCCTTTTCTTTCAGTTTTTCATGATACTTGACTGTTTTGAAGAGTTCAGGCCAGTTCTAATGCAGATTGTCTGATTGTTTCCCCATGATTAAACATAGATTAAACATTATTGGCAAGAATACTGCACAAGTGATGTTGAATCCCATGTTTCGATCTATCACACAACCCAGGACATATCAAATCAATTTTTTTATTGGTAATGTTAAGTCTGACCATTTAGTTAAGGTGGTGTGTACCAGTTTTCTCCATTACAAACGTTTCTTTTTTTTTCTTTAATTAAAAAGTAACATATGACAGGCCAGGCATGGTGGTTCATGACTGTAATCCTAGCACTCCGAGAGGCAGAAGTTGGTGGATTGCTTGAGCTCAGGAGTTTGAGACTAGCCTGACCAAGAGCAAGACCCCATCTCTACTAAATAAGAAAAAACCAGCGAGGCGTGGTGATCGGTGCCTGTAGTCCCAGCTACTGGGGAGGTTGAGTCAAGAGGATCGCTCAAACCCAAAAGTCAATGGTTGCTGTGAGCTATGATGACACCAAGGTACTATATCCAGGGTGACAGAGTGTGACTATGTCTCATTAATAAAAAGTAACATGTGATGTGATACTTTAAGAGTGTGTGAATATCCTGTTTCCTCATCTTCCTTTCAATAGATGATTCTCTCTTGAATTGAATTTACTATGGTAGTTATGAAATGGTGATTTTTCAAATTTCTATCACCTCTTAGTAAATTGACTGAACTATGTCTTGGTCAAAGGAACCACAGAAAAACCTTAAAGCTGAGTTGCTTTAAGGGAGGTCAAACACACCTAGTTATGCACTGTACCTTTTTTTTTTTTATTTTTTGAGACTCTGTATCATTATCATTCTGTCATCCCGGGTAGAGTCCTGTGTAGTCATAACTCACAGCAACCTCAAACTCTTGGGCTTAAAAGATCCTCTTGCTTCAGCCTTGCAAGCAGGTGGGACAACAGGTGCCTGCCACAATGCCTGGCTAGTTTTTTAATTTTTTAAAATATCTTTAACATTTAATTTATTAAAGGTAATAAATTACTTATTGAAGGTAATCTTCTTGCAAATGTTTATTAAAGCCACTTCGATGGGCATGAGAGTTGGAAAGAGAAATAAACTTGAAGGTGATTGGGGTGACACACTGATTAGTAGATAGATACAGAAAGTTATTGGGGGTGGTGGCAAACCCCAAGCTCAAAGGTATTTATTCTCATTTTTAAAAATTTTTATTTATTTTTTTATTTCAAATTAATATGAGGGTACAAATTTTTAGATTACATTGTCCTCACTTCCAAGGTAAAGTTCCTGTTGTAAAAGAACCCCTCACCCAGGGAGTGTGCTATACACCCTCACATTGTGCCCCTTAGGTGAGATCCCACCAAACGTCCTCCCTCCTGCTAATTGTCCTCCTCCTCCACCCTCCCCCTGCCTCCTCCTCCTGCCCCTGTACTAGACTACATTTGTGTTTTATTGTTCATATGAGCGTGTAATTGTTTATGTATTGGTTTCATGTTAGTATTGAGCACATTAGACTTTTTTTTCTGTTGTAGGTATGTAAGAATGCTATTGATTGTGTACACTAATTCCTTTTTTTTTTTTTTGAGACAGAGTCTCACTTTGGCTCAGGCTGGTCTCGAACTCGTGAGCTCAGGTGATCCACCCACCTCGGCCTCCCAGAGTGCTAGGATTACAGGCGTGAGCCACCACACCTGTCCTTGGATATTTATTTTTACATTCTTACTAAGAAGAATGTGTTTCAACTCCATCTAGGTAAACATAAAAGATGTATGTACAGTCTCCCTCTTTTTAGTGATTGAGTAGTGTACTGTGGTATACATATGCCACAATTTGTTGATCCATTCATGGGATGGTGGGCTTTGAGATCGCTTCCATGACTTGGCAATTATGAATTGAGCTGCAATAAACATTCTTCTCTCTCTCTCTCTCTTTTTTTTTGTAGAGACAGAGTCTCACTTTATTGCCCTCGGTAGAGTGCCGTGGCGTCACACAGCACTCCTGGGCTTAGGCGATTCTCTTGCCTCAGCCTCCTGTGTAGCTGGGACTACAGGCGCCCACCACAACACCTGGCTATTTTAATTTTTTTTAGAGAGAGGGTCTCACTCTTGCTCAGATTGGTCTTGAACCTGTGAGCTC
Source organism: Perodicticus potto (assembly GCA_963574655.1). Taxonomy (NCBI): domain Eukaryota; kingdom Metazoa; phylum Chordata; class Mammalia; order Primates; family Lorisidae; genus Perodicticus; species Perodicticus potto. The sequence continues at coordinate 3,055 of CAUYRH010167023.1, read as the reverse complement.
AAATGATCTGCCTGTTTCAGCCTCCAGGGTGCAAGAATTACAGGCATGAGCCACCACACCTGGCCTGCAATAAACATTCTTGTGCGAATGTCTTTATGGTAAAATGATTTTTGTTCTTCTGAGTAGATACCTAGTAATGGGATTGCAGGATCAAATGGAAGGTTGACTTTTAGTTCTTTGAGGATTCTCCATACTTCTTTCCATAAAGGTTGTATTAGTTTGCAATCCTACCAGCAGTGTAAGCTATCCACCTGTCTTGGCCTCTCTAGTGCTAGGATTATAGGATGAACCACTATGCTGATTCACCTTAACTTTTGGAATTAGTTTTTGTAACAATAAAATACAAAATTATCAACAGGTCTAAGACCATGTCAGGCAAAAGATAAATCACACCTTCAGGTCATCAATTTATTTTCCCAGATTAGTTAAGTCTTTATATGTCTGGTGGCTTATCTCTGATTAACAGACTTCCTTATCTTAACTTAAGACTTGAGTTTTATTTCTTCAACCAATTACAGTTCAAACACTCTTTAAAAAGACCCACCTATAACCTGTTAACACTATCCTCCCCTTGCAAGCAATCCTCTTGCCTCAGCCTCCCATGGTAGCTGGGACTATAGGCACCTGTCACTAGGCCTGACTATTTTTAGAGACAGGGTCTCTCTGTAGCTCAGGCTGGTCTCCAACTCCTGAGCTCAGGTAATCCACCCTTCTTGTCCTCCCAGAGGGCTAGTATTATGGGAGTGAGCCCAGCCCAAGCCTTACACTTTGTTTTATTTATGTATTTATTTATTTTTTATAGAGACAGAGTCTCACTTTATCGCCCTGGGTAGAGTGCAGTGGCGTCACACAGCTCACAGCAACCTCCAACTCCTGGGTTTAGGCGATTCTCTTGCCTCAGCCTCCCGAGTAGCTGGGACTACATGCGCCCGCCACAACGCCCAGCTATTTTTTTTTTTTGTTTTGTTTTGCAGTTCGGCTGAGACTGGGTTTGAACTTCGCCACCTTCTCCACCCACCGAGACTGGGTAAACCCGACACCCTACTCAATGAGCCACACGTTCCGCCCTATTTTGTTTTATTTTTTTCAGAGACAGGGTCTCACTTCATTGTCCTCAGTAGAGTGCCGTGGCGTCACAGCAAGCTCCAGCTCTTGGCTTAGGTGATTCTCTTGCCTCAGTCTCTAGAGTAGCTGGGACCACAGGCACCTGCCACAGCGCCGGCTATTTTTTGTTGCAGTTTGGCCATGGCCGGGTTTGAACCTGCCACCCGCGGTATATGGGGCCGGTGCCCTACTCACTGAGCCACAGGCACTGCCCAGCAAACCTTACACTTTAAAAAAGTAAAATTCAGACTCGGGCGCCTGTGGCTCAAGCAGCTAAGGCGCCAGACACGTACACCCTGAGCTGGAGGGTTCGAATCCAGCCCAGGCCCGCCAAAAAACAATGACAGCTGCAACCAAAAAATGGCCAGGCGTTGTGGCGGGTGCCTGTAGTCCCAGCTACTTGGGAGGCGGAGGCAGGAGACTTGCTTGAGTCCAGGAATTGGAGGTTGCTGTGAGCTGTGATGCCACTGCACTCTATCTAAGGTGACAGCTTGAGGCTCTGTCTCAAAAAAAAAAAAAGTAAAATTCAAAAATTTTTTTGTGGTCTTAGAATATGTCCCAGTGAAGGCATATAGTCAGAATACTTTGTTACTGAGTTTGAAAGCTTTTGGATTTTTTTTCATGGCAAGTGTATTATCAATTTGATTATATTCAAGTTCATTCATTTCTTTCACTTTTGGGTCCTTATCTTCCCATTCTTGTTGATTTAATTTTATTTTTTTGACTATATAAAATACTAACATGGTTTAAAATTCAAAAGAATGTAAAAAGTTACACTCAATAGGACCCAGCCACTTTCCACCTTTTCCATTCCAATCGTTCATCCTCTATAGGTAACCAAATTCATTTATTTCTTGTTTATCCTTTCTATATTTTTGTAAACAGAAATAAATGAATAAATACATATTTTATCTTTATCACACAAAATATAATCCACTACATACAGTCTTTAACAGTTTTCCCCCCTTCACTTAGAAGTGTATCCTGGAAATCAGTTTATGTGATTTAATAGAAATCTTTTCCATATTTATATCATAGTTTATCAACCAGTCTCCTATATACCCATGTATGGACATTTGGGATATTTCCAATATTTTGCTATTACAAATAATGTTGCAGTGAATAACTTTGTGCATGTGTTTTCTTTTGTTGAAGGTTTGTTTTCAGGGTGAATTCCGAGAAGTATGATTTTTGGACCAAAGGGGGAAAATATATATATACACACATATATTTACATATATACATGTATTTGCATATATGTTCATATATTTATATATATTTAAAACTATATATAATATATATGTAATATTATATATATGGTTTTGCTAGGTATTACCCAATTCTTCTGCATATTGTACTTCTAGGAGGAAATGAGAATGTCTGTTTTACTGCAACTTCTTTGTTTTGTCAAGAGTTTATGTTTTTGCCAATTTAATAGGTGTGAAATAGCATCTCATATAGTTTTAGCATGTGGTTCTTTTTTTATGAGTTGAGCATCTTTTGTTTGTTTGTTTGTTTGTTTGTTTCTTTCTTTTTTTTTTTTTTTTTGAGACAGAGTCTCACTCTGTGTCCTAGGTAGAGTGCCGTGTCGTCACCCTAGCTCGCAGCAACCTCAAACTCGTAGGTTCAAACCATCCTCCTGCCTCAGCCTCCCAAGTTGCTGGGACTACAGGCACCTGCCATGACACCTGGATAATTTTTTTATTTTTAGTAGAGACAAGGTCTCATTCTGGCTCAGTCTGATCTCCAGTTCTCCTAAGCTCAAGGGATCCTCCCATCGGAACCTCCCAGAGTGCTAGGATTATAGGTGTGAGCCACTGTGCCTGGCCTTGAGCATCTTTTCCTATGTTCTTTTCCTTTAAAAAATTATTCAATGAGTATAATTGTGATGGATGTGTTACTTAGTTCAATGTAAGCATTTCACATTGTATATTGAAGCAGTACCCTGAAC
>CAUYRH010167020.1:0-26255 GCA_963574655.1 Perodicticus potto | reverse complement strand
ATCAAGATCAATTTCTTCAATTTTATTTAAAAACTCATCTCAACACGAGTCCCCGTTAGTCTAATCTCTCTCACTCCTCCTCTCCCCCCGTCCCCCCGTGTGTCTTCTCTCTCTCTCTCCTCCTCTCCCCCCGTCCCCCTGCGTGTCTTCTCTCTCTCTCTCTGTCTCCCCCCCCTTAATGCTGCTCTGCAGCTTCCCCACCAATAAAGACCTTTCGTACAAAAAAAAAAAAGGCACATCTTGCTACCCACATTATCTGCTCCTCTACCTTACTCTAGCATTAAAATAAATCAAAGCAACTTTTTTGTCTTTTGATTTTACCAGTTACTCCAGTTACTTTTATCCATTGTTTTAGTCACTCTCAGGCCTATGTTCACATATTATTTTATTTATACTTCAATTACAGCATATTTTACAGTGTAATATAATGAACAGTTCATGCTTTTCTTTGTTCTCTGAACTGTGTATTCTTTGAAAATAGCAACCAACTCCCTTTCTACCTGTAAATTACAGTGTTTCACATTTGTGTCTTAAAATGGAATATGCTTAGAGACATTTTTCTTTAGTTTCTTGTTCTACTCTCACCAATGTTTTATGGCATTATAAACATACCTGAACTGGATATTCCAGATTTTTCTTATTCCTCTTTGAGTGTTGTCATTTGTGTGGTGTTAAGTCATCAGTTGGCATATTTGGTATATATTCCAGAAAGCACTTCAGAGATGGCCAAAATATAGTGTGGGAATGGGAGGAACTTCAAAAATTAGATTTGAACAGTTAATCTTCCATACATACCTATTTTGAAAATCATTTGGAAATGATAATTATCCCAGGTGAAAATAGAAATAGAAAATCCAAGAACTGAACTGTGAAAGCAGAGACCTATGAAGAGTGTTCATGGTGAGGAAGAAGCCTTTGTATTAAAGATGTTTTGAATTACCTGGGCTTTCAGAAATACTTTATTGACAGTGATATGCTAATAGCAGCCACTGTTTGTTACCTCATGATTAGTCATTCCCAAGCCCTCTTTCTTTCTTTATTTTTTTTGTTGAGACAGAGTCTCCCTATGTCACCCTGGGTAGAGTGCTGTGGTGTCACTGCTCACAGCAGCCTCAAACTCTTGGGCTTAAGCCATTCTCTTGCTTCAGCCTCCCAAGTAGGTGGGACTACAGGTGCCAACAACAACTTGTGGCTATTTTTTGTTGCAGTTGTCATTGTTATTTAGCTGGCCCAGGCCCGGGCTAAAGGCACTGAGCTACAGGCACTGAGCCCCAATCCCTCTTTCTTTTTAGAGAACTTACATTTGTTCAGGTATTGAGCAGGTATTAGTGAGCTCAGGAAAGCAGTTTCCTTTTTCATCAGTAGAGAGGGTTTGGCTTAATTTAGTTAGAGAAATATCATTTCTCCCTGCCATTGTAATGGTGAGCATTAATACATTTCTCATTAATGAAATGCAGGAGGACTTCAACCTGTGGATTATGGGAAAAGTCTTCTTTTTTTATACATATATATATATGTCTCTGTGTGTGTACATCTGTATGTTGTGTATATGTGTATATATGTTCACATATTAGGGAGTACTATGAAAGTTACACTCTGACTACTCCTTGCTTTTTGTTTTGGATTCAATCATGATGTCTGGCTCTGTAGCAGCCATGTTAATGTCATGAGGGGGCAATTCTAAGGACAAAGAATCAAATGTTCGGAATGGTGGAAGGAACCAGGTTTCCTGATGGCATTGTTTAATGGTTGAATCGACATCTACCTCTGGACTTGTCAAATGAATACTACATTACTTTTTAGTTCAATCCATTAATATTTCTGTCGCTTAGTACCCTACTTAATGTACCCTAGTAGGTATACTACTTTATCTGAGGCAAAGAACAAAAAGAATCTTATAAATCCCTCTTTAGGTATCTGCCTCACTTTTTGGTGTACATTGTGTGAGAATGAAGCTTACAGAGAGATTTGTTATACAGATAATATGTACTTGTAGAATTTTGTAGAAAAGTAATGTGCAATCACATCTGGTTTCAATTGCTCCATTATACCTTAAACACTTCTGCCAAGTTTAGTGAAATATCAGAAATTTAAAAGTCTATGTTACCAGAATTTGAATCAGTGAAATAGTACTTCTCTAGTAAAATATGATGACTGCCTATGCTCTGTGTTTTGATATGAATTGGAAAAGTAAAAGAACATGATGTTCCCAATAGCTATACCTACCTTGCCTGATAGTATTTATTATCCCTTTGGCTTAAGAGTTTGAAGCTTCCTGATCCCTTGTGTTTTACCACTGGGAGAATCCAGACTTTGGAACTTGTGATCTCCCTCACTTCAGTACCATCTAGGTTAACATGGAGCCATCTATGTGGGATAATCAATATTACAGTTTTAATCAGTTTGCTTTATAGTTAGCAAGAGCTCACACAATAACAATTTTAAAGAGTTCAGGAAAAAAATACATATTTGGGTGAAAGATTATAGTGACCATGTATGTAATAAAATTTAAATGACGCTTGCAAATTTGAAATGTGAAAACATGGAATATGTAATAAGAATTTCATAAAGACTATTTAAAGTCTGGATGCTACTTCAAGTTTCTAGTCAGATTGGAGGTTTCTTGAGGCCTCTTTTTAGAATATGTGAATATTTGTCACCCATTATGCTCAGCTTTGGGCCTGTGATGGTTAATTTTATGTGGCAATAAGGATAGGTTATAGTGCCCAGTTTTTGGGTCAAAAAACCAGTCTAGATATTTCTGTGAAGGTATTTTATTAGCTGTGATTAACATTTAAAGCAGTAGACTTTGAATAAAGCAAATTACTCTCCATAATGTGGTATGCTTCATATAATCAGTTGAAGGCCATAACAGCAAAGATGGTGATTTCTTGAAGAAGGAATTGTCTTCAAGACTGCAACCTGGAAACTCTGCCTAAGCGGCCAGCCTGCTACCATGTTGAATTTAGACTCAAGACTGCAACATCAACTCTTGCCTGAATTATTTTTTATTTTTTATTTTTATTTTTTTGCTTTTTTTTGTAGAGACAGAGTCTCACTTTATCACCCTCGGTAGAGTGCCGTGGCTTCACACAGCTCACAGCAACCTCTAACTCCTGTGCTTAGGCTATTCTCTTGCCTCAACCTCCAGAGTAGCTGGAACTACAGGCGCATGCCACAACGCCCGGCTATTTTTTTGTTTTAACTTTTGCCTGAATTTTCAGCCTGCTGGCTGTTCTATAGATTTCAGGTTTGCCAGCTCCCTACTATTGTGTGAGTCAATTCCTTAAAATAAATCTCTCTTTGTCTCTATTTCTATCTAAAATAATATCCTGTTAGTTTTTGTCTCCTGAGAAGCATAGTTTAGGATCTCATCTCACACTCTAAGACAACACAAAAATTCTCTTTTAATCACCTATTAACTAAATTAAAAACAAGTGTAGTTAATTATGAAAAAATTTGATACCTCTCAGGAAATGTTTTTTATAACATCTATGTTCACACACGCACACATAGAAGAAAGACAGAGTTTAGAAAGAACCCTCTAAATCCCTGCAATATGTCAGAGATGACAAGATGAAAATTAAATATTACAGAAAAAGAGAAACAGGACAATATTAGAAAAGAAGTTATGAAAAAAGGATTTTTACAAATTTGGAAACTATTCATTGGTGACAATTGGCTATAACCCTAGGAAACAATAGACATTGTTATCTACATTTATCAGAAGGTCCTCACCCTGATTTTTAACCAGTGTCAGGGGATTCTAAACATAAATGTTGGTAATAGCTGAAAAGATTACTGAATAGCTGAATAAGATTACTGAAAAAAGAAAAACATAATAGTCTGTATAAATAAATGAGATGTGGCTACCAGATAAAGGGAATATGAAGTAAAAGTATGTCATTGTGACTTCAGTATTTTTTTTTTTTTTGGCTAGGGCTGGGTTTGAATCCACTGCCTCCAGCATATGGGGCCAGTGCCCTACTACTTTGAGCCACAGGTGCTGCCCTGTGACTTCAGTATTACACAAAGGTGATAACTTGACCCACTGACATGAACATTCTGGTTGCTTTAACATTTATATTCTTTACAGTATGAAAGGAAGAACCAGAATATTACTATAGATTTATAAAAATACTCATTTATGTTTGCCCTGAAATGATATTCATTAAGTAGGAGTCTGATAATGAATAGATCTCTCCAGTAAGTTTATTCTAGGAAGGGGAATCTTTGATAATCTGGCTGATACATATGGCTAGTTCAGTGAGTTATCTACTGGTTGTAAAATGATAGGCTTTTTGGTTGACAAATTCCTTTGTTACTGCTTAAGTTATCATGAACCCATTCCTTAAGAGTCTGGCTTCCTTTAAGTCAGTGGTTCTCAACCTTCATAATGCCGCAGCCCTTTAATACAGTTCATGTGGGTCTCAACCCACAGGTTGAGAACTGCTGCTGTAAGTGAATGTGATTTCTGGACCTGTGTGGCCTTGTACTACACAGAAGAAAACCAACCTGAAAGATCATGCCAAACTTGCATGAAACATCACTCACTCAGTTATTTTATTTATTTATTTATTTATTTTGAGACAGAGTTCTCACTATGTCACCCTCTGTAGAGTACATAGCATCACAGCTCACAGCAACCTCCAACTCTTTGGGGTAGCTGGGACTACAAGTGCCTTCCACAATGCCCAGCTATTTTTTTTTTGTTGCACTTGTCATTATTGGAAAAGGCCGGGCAGAGTTTCAACCCGCCAGCTCTGGTGTACGTGGCTGGTGCTCTAGCTGCTGAGCTATGGGTGCCAAGCTTCACTAAGTTATCTTGGAGATGCACCAAGAAGGGTCAGGCTGCAGCTATAGCTTGAAGAGGGAGGCAACTCAATCAGCTCTACAAGACTCTCCTTGAACCCAGACTGTTTCCTGATTGGATGGAGCTACACAATGATGGTCTCCTACTTGGGCTCCCTTCAGCTCTCCCCCACTGATTCAGAGGTGCAAGAAAAGCTATAGGGAAGACAGGAGTGCATGACTGTTGGCTGACAGATCTTGGAATAACAGTAATTGGCCTGTGGGCTCAATTTAAATTCTAAGCCTGCAGGGTAGTTTCCTATTTCCTGTTGGGCATATTAAGAGTATTCAATTAGGTTTGGAACACAACCTTGAGCCCTTTATCCCACACACAGGTGTCTTTGTGGAGGTAGGGAAAATGTTAAAGTGTCTGCAGAACTCGTTAAAACATGCTTTCTGAAATGAAATCTCACAGCAAAGCTTTGTCCTCTTTATGAACAAACATGACTGCCAGAAATCAATGCACATTGATTCTATCCAATTTTTTTCAATGAGTCAGTGCTGGAATTCTTGCCAATAGGTTTGTTGTGTCTTTTGGATAGCTTCTTATATATTACCAAGTATTCTGATGAGGGTAATATATTTCATTTAATGTTTCTTCTCCGAGTGAAAAGTAAAACAAATATTTATATGATTTTATCTAAATTTGACTTTCCAATTGCAAATCAGGACTATAACTTACCTTTTCTTGGTGAAAATTGACCGTTTGATTCTGTCAGTACCACTCTGTTTTGTCCCTGGAGTTTCTTACCTATCCAGAAGTGCCTTGGAAGAAAACTTATCTGTAATGTTGAAAAGAAAAATTGAAATTTGTTGTCTAATTTATTGGGTTTTAGTAAAAGCTAAAGTTCTCAAATTGTCTCTTACACCCTTTTATGGTAATAAGATCATTATATAATTTTCCTCAAATGTAATCTTTGAATTTTTTTTTACTGCATATTTTTTCTCTTGTGAAAGATGAAACTTTATTCTTTTATTGTGTGGCATGATTATTTCTCCTTCTTTGGCATTACATAACTTACATATTTGTAGGACAAGTATTAACTTAGCCTTTTTCCCTCCACATGTCTGAGCTATCTTCTTTTCAATATCAGAGATTATTTCTCTGCTTTCTATACATGCTACCAAGTACTCAGAAAATGTCTGAAAACTTTTTTTTTTCTTTTCTTTTGACCCAGATTCCATATGGGAAGTTAGTTTTCCTTGATGTAGTATTTTAGTTATAAAAGAAAAACTGTGATTGACAATCCCGCCCATCTTTCTTTCCATCTTGGGCCTGGCAGAATGGCTCCCCCAAAGAAGGGTGACAAGAAGAAGAATGGCTGGTCTGTCATCAATGGGTTGGTGACTCGAGAATACACCATCACCATCCACAAGCACATCCATGGAGGGGGCTTCAAGAATAATGCCCCTCAGGCATTCAAAGAGATCTGGAAATTTGTAACGAAAGAGATGGGGACTCCAGATGTGCACCTTGATACCAGGCTCAGCAAAGCTGTCTGGGCCAAAGGCGTAAGGAATGTCCCATACAGTATCTGCAGCGGTTGTCTGGAAAACATAAATAAGATGAAGTTTCACCAAATAAGCTCTATACTTTGGTTACCTATGTACCTGTTACCACTTTCAAAAATCTACAGTTAATGTGGATGAGAACTAACTGGTGATTGTCAGACACATCAAATAAAGTTATAAAACCACACACACACACAAACTGTGATCATATGCATTCTAGAAATTTCAGTTGAAACACTGTTACGTTTTTCCAGTTGTATCAGGAATGGGTTTTGAGGGTTAGTGGGAAATCTGTGATAAGATTTCTTTATAATGATAATAATACCAATGGCAACTTATTGAGTGTTTACTTGGGGGTTAAACATAAGGAAAAGAGAATTATTTAAATGATATTCAGTCTTCACTGCTGCCCTAAAAGGTGAAAATTATTATTCCCATGCTGAAGTGAAAGAACTAGGAGATCACCAAAGGTCTGGCCATGATGGCCTTAATATTTCCCGCAATTGACTTAATCTTAAACAGCCTCCTTCCTGACTCAGGCCTCTGACCTTCCTTTTCTTTGAAGCATTTTCTTTAGAAAACTTGTCATTGTCACTTCTTTCTTTGCCTCTTTGACATATAGACTTCTAACAATGCTTCTTTCCAGTTTTACAGCCTGGGAATGTCTTTCTGGGTTGTAATATCCTGGGAGCCATCTCTTTAAAATGTCATCATAAAAGAAAATAGAGCCCATGTCCGCCAGCCTTTATGGGAGGGTGGGAGCCTAACTTGGTAGTTCATTTATTTCTTTTTTAAAATAAAAATTGGAATTATAAATATATAAGTAAAGATTTCCTTGAGACATGAATAGATATATAAATATAAGACAGTAAGAAATCTATAGAGCTAGGCATATACATTGACTTTTTGTCAGTTAAAACAATTTCTCTAAATGCTTCCAGGTTGGACTACTCATATTCTTTTTATACTGTTGATTTTGATGATTGAACATGGAACTTTCAAACACACATACTTAGCACATAAATAAATAAATGAATCTTTACAGAGGACTTTCTTGTCTGAAATGTTTGATAAGTGTTAAATAAACCAGATGAAGATTATTTTACTAAGGCTTAGTGGTCTTTGTGTTTTCTGTTAAAGATGACCCACATCTTTAATGCGTATTGTTTGGGTGTGTGCATTTTTAAAGTAGTAAGAGAGAAAGGGATAGGTATTGGCTTAACTAGCTGAAGCTAAATGAGACTGTATACATTTTCTACAATAATAAAAGATTACTTTTAACATATTTTACTTTTATTTTTATAGACATAAGGAGAACAAATGAGGTTTAGTTGCATGGATATATTATGTAGGTGGTGAAGTCTGGACACTGAGCATAGCTATCACCTGAGTGGTGTCTCTTTACCCAGTTATTTCTCATATCTTACCTCGCTCCTAATCTTGCATCCTTCCGAGTCTTCAATGTCTGTTATTCCATTCTCTATATCACACTTAAGAATGAGAACATTCAGTATTTGACTTTGTTTCTGAGTTCTTTCACTTATGATAATCTCCTCCATCCATGTTGTTAAGAAAGGAATGATGGGGTGGTGCCTGTGTCTCAAAGGAGTAGGGTGCTGGCCCCATATACCAGAGGTGGTGGGTTCAAACTCACCACCTGACTGGTTCAAACCTGGTCAAAAAAACTCCAAAAAAAAAAAAAAGGAATGATGTCATTCTATTTTTACGGATGAGTAGTATTCCATGATGTGTGTGTGTATGTGTATGTGTGTGTGTGCATGTAGATACCATGTTTTCTGTATAGAATCATACACTGATGGACATATGTTGGTTCTGTATCTTGGATATAGTAAATAGTGGTGCAATGAGCATGTGAGTGTAGGTATTTTTTGATATTATGATTTATTTTCTTTTGGCTAGTTATATAGTAGTGGGATTGCTGGATTGAATGGTAGTTCATAGTGCCAAAAGCAATCTCAAATCTCTTTTGACACTTTCACATAATTATTTCATTATTTTGCAGTAACTGCAACACTGAAACCCTTCCCATCTAGATAACTTCCCTAGGGTGTGGTTACATGTGGATGGTGTGCACATGTGCGTGCCTGGGCAGACGCCATCTGCATTTGCAGTATAAGCAAAGCATGCATTAAGTAAGCTTTGATGCTGGCTCTCTGATTGGAAATATGAGAAAACTTGCCCAGTTTTGTGAAATGTTTCATTCAACAACATGATGAATCCTTAATAAAATTTTCTACTTTGATTTTGGTGGATAACATGAAGGAAGAAAGACCCAAAATGTAAAAATAACGGAAGTTCTTCCCGTAAGAACCTGTGGCAAGCCATAAAAAGTGACGAAAACACAGATTTTGTGTATAAAAGCATAACTTTCCATATTCTAAGATTCATAGTGATTGTATCTCAGCGTCTCCACTTAATTTAGGAAGATGCAGTTTATAATTTTGCAGATAATATACTATGTGACAAGGTTTAGGAAAACCTGGTTTTTCTAAGTTAGACACATGGCTAGATAAGTCTGGTGTCTCCAGAACATATTGCCTGAGGCAGGGCTCACTGGCAGAATATGCTATTTATAAGAATAATCATCCTCTCAGTATTTTGGGGAATTGGTCCTGGAATTCCCACAGACACCAAAATCTGCAGATGTTTAAGACCCTTATATAAGATGTTATAGTATCTGAATACTATATAAACTACACAGATCCTCCCTTGTAGTTTAAATCCTCCCTAGATCACTTATAGTATCATGTAAATAATTGTTATATAATATTTTTTTTAAATTTTTACTTTTAAAAATTATTGTATTGAGTTTTTATTTTTTCCGTATATTCTTAATCTTGATGTTGGTTGAATCTGCAGATGCAAAACCAGTAGGTACAGAAGTCTGAATGTAATTTATGGATATAATGCAAAATAATAAACATGTAATACACAAATTGTTGCTATTATTAATAGTGGGAAAAAATGGAGTTACGAATTGGCCTGAGACTCTGAGTCTTCATTATAGGTGAGATGTGGGGGAGGAATTACAATGTGGACCAAAGCATTAGGTAGGGTTCAAAGGATAGAGAAAAGTTCTTAACTGAGGGGGAGTTTTTGAACATGATTTTACTCATGGAGCAATTCCTATGATGTTCTTTCTTTAACCCCTGAATTTTCTGATACACGTTTAATCTTCTAAATGTATTATACAAATTATGGTACTATTCTTGTATTGTTTGTAAGTAGTGTGGCAAAGCAGGACAAATGTCAATTTCAGTAAATGGGGAGGGTAGGGAATTTTTAACCTACTTGGTCTAGCAGAAACTTTTTCTTTAGTGTATAATTTCCTACAGGTCTATATAAACCGTAAATCCCTAAAACTAGGGTAGGTGTTGGTGGTGAATTAGCTGGCTGTATTGAAACAGCCTTGGCTGTTAGTCCTGACAAATTCCCATAGCTTATAGCTAAGGAAGGTGCAGATTGATATGGATCCCTGCTTCCTTCCATGTAGCTAACACGTACTTACCATAGGAATAATTTAACATGGTTTATAATTCCTTCAGGCATTAAGTGGAAGAAGATCTGTTAACTTGACTACTTTCATAGATATACTCAGGTATTAGAATGGCTGATTTGGAATACATAATGCTGCTTGTCACTGCATATAGGTAAAATTAGTATACATAAATTCTGTACATGAGGAGAGTTACTATATCAAAAATATTTACAAGAGGCAGACTTCGTTTTTTTTCTCTACACATGTTGTACATGTGAGCAGCTCAACTCTGATATAATGTCTTCATCCTTTGCATGTAAATGAGCTAATCTTACAGGTTATAAACAGTGAATGCTCAATACCCGCTTAATGTTGCCAGAATGTTATAAAATGATTAACGAGTATTTTCAAGAGACTTGGAATTTTAAATATTAAGGAAGACATTAGGGAAGATTAACAAACATTTATTACATCTATGAAATTATTCAATTTAAGGTTCGTTCTTAGCAAATTTTTCAGTAAGAGGAGTTTGCCTATAGGAAAATAACCTATTTGCTTTCTCCCCTCTTTAAGATTTCATTGTTCTGCCTCCACCCATTTCAACAGATCAGCTCCCTAGTACTTTCTGGGTAGCCTCTATCATCAAAATTTGCACTCAAAATCTACTCTTAGCAATTTTCACGTATACAGTCCATTGATATTAACTGCCATCCCATGTTGTACAATAGGTAGTTTGGACTTACGCCTTCTGTCTTAACTGAACTCTTGTATATAGTTTGATCAAAAGGATCCCTCCCTCCTCCAGTCCCTGGTAACCACCATTCTACTCCGTTTCTATGAATTTGAGTTTTTTAAAGATTCCAACATAAGTGAGTAGATTTTAAGCATTCTCACTACAAATGAGTAAATGTTTAAGGCAACACTTAAGTTAATTAGCCTAATTTAGCCATTCCACAATGTATACATATTTTAGAACATTATATTGTACACCATAAATATATACACATTTTATTTGGCAACTAAAAAAAAATCTGCCTTCAATTATACACTACGTTGTGACACATTCATATTGTTGTGAAGCATATTTCTTGCTAAAGTGACCCCATGTTAATAAGTTTGGCCCAAATTGTAAAGCTCTTTTGAGTACTTCCTATGTGAGCTATGAAATAAAAAGTAAAGTCCACAATTCTGGAACTGTCCGGGAAAACTAACTACAAAGTAATTTTATTTTTTTGAGACATAGTCTTATTTTGTCTCCTAGGCTAGAGTGCAGAGGTGGCATCATAGCTCACCCCAACCTCAGACTGCTGGGCCCAACAGATGCCTTCCTCAGCCTCTGGAGTTGCTAGACTATGGGTGCCACCACCATACTAGGCTCATTTTTCTATTTTTTGTAGAGACAGGGTCTTGGTCTTGCTCAGGCTGGTCTTGACTTTCTGGCCCAAAGTGATCCTCTGCCAAGACCTCCCAAAGTGCTGGGATTACAGGTGTGAGCCACCTCACTAGTCCACAGCAGATTTTTAAAAGAGGGCTCATGATCAAATGTTTGGTAAAGGTTATTTACCCCTTTATTGGAAATTCACAAGTCACCTTAGGATAGTAAAGACTCTGAAATTTTGTGAACAAAAAGTTTCTTTAATTGTGCTTAATGCAGCATTTGGCAATTGTATTTGACAATGAAAACTAACTACACAGTCAGCCTTCTGTGTCTATGGGGTTCCATGTCTGTGGATTCAATCAATCACAGACTAAAACTAATCAGAAAAAACATTGTGCTTGTATTGAACATGTGTAAACTTTTTTCTTGTCATCATTCTTTAAACAATGTAGTATAATGGCTCTTTATATGGCATTTATATCACATAAGGTATTATAAGTAGTCTAGAAATGATTCAAAGTATGGGGGGGAAGTGCAAATAGCCATTGTGTGTCAAGTACTTGAGCCTCCTCTGATTTTGGTTCCACAGACGTCCTGGAGTGAATCCTCTGAGCATACTGAGGGATGGCTGTGTTGTTTGTTTCTGTCTATATCACCTGTTGATATTTATCAGAATCATTGTTTCACAAAATGCATTACTAAAAATGCTGGTGTGGGAGTTTTTTCCATTGCCCTTGAACTCACACCACGTAAGTTCCAGCCATTAGGGTAGAGGACTGTGTGACAAGCGTTCTTTTCCACCAAGGACAGAGGGAATAAACTTAAATTGAAAGAAGACTTTCATGGCACTGGGTATGATTTACACTTCTAGACAAGTCTGAAAACTTTAGAATGATAGATGATTTTTAATCTTTTGGGGTTAATTTAAGGTATATTGTACTCTCTATATTGCATGAGGCCCAATAAATACACATAAAAGATTCCAAAGTTTGCTGCAGAGAGACTTTAATTCACTGGACTTTAAATTCATATTTATTAATTCTCAACTCAGTACCCTTTTCATTTTTCTGCATTGTTTTCATCATAGCATTTACTACCATCTAATATATTATATATTTTACTTATTTATTTTGTTTGTTTTTGCTTTAGCTTCCCTCCACTAAAATATCATCTTTAAAATGACTTGAAATTTTTACAAAATTACTTTATTGATGCATAATAGCTGTACATATTTCAGAGGCACGTATGGTATTTAATACATTCATATAATTGTAAAGATCAAATCAGTGTAATTGAGATATTCTGTCACTTTAAATCTTTGTCTTTTCTTTGTTAGAAACTTCTAAATTATTCTGTTATAGCTATTTTGAAATATGTAAAAATATGTAATAGATTATATTTCAATATGAAATAGAAATATAATAGATTATTATAAACTATAGTCATCCTATTAACCTAGCAAATATGAGGTACTATTTCTCCCATCAAACTATGTTCTCATAATGAACCACAAGTGTCTTCCCCCCTCCTTTTGTTCATTGTCATATCTCTAGAATCTAGAATAGGGCCTGGTTCATGGAAAGTTCTCAAAATTTATATTTGTTAAATGGATAAAGTAAGCCCCAAAGTGTATATATACTATGCTTTAGAGGACTCAGCAATATATATATACATCCATGACAATAAATTAACTCAACTAGGGAGGATATATAAAATTAGTTGGTAAAAATTCTCAAGTTGAAACATGGTAGGGAGGCAGGAGAAGAAAAACCCGGGTGGGAAATGAGAAGGAGAAGGGAGACAAGTGGAGAACTAAGAGCGACCACCAAGAAAGAAAATGTGCTAAGGCTTCTGAGAGATTGTTCATGATAAGCATCTCTCCTCATCAAAGCCCAACTCTTAATTATTATGTTTTCTTTTATCAGAGGTATTCTGTACCTAATTTTATACAATTTATACCAGAGAATATTTTTTAGCAGCTCTTATGACATAGTATTATAAAGAACTTTTAATAGTCACATTAGAGTGTACTTTATTTATTTAAAGTAATGTGCTCATGATTTGGGAAAAAAAGCAAAAAGTAATCAGAAGAACCTTTATTGGTGGCTGTGGAAGTGAAAGAGTTAATTTAGCATCCTTTGTAGCTCCAGGGTAAGTGTGTGCAGTACATGAAAAATGGAACAGTAGTTCCAACTCCATGTAATCTGAAATGATGTGATATTCTCCTGGGGCTGATTCTTTTTTTTTTTTTAATTTTTATTTTTTATTAAATCATAGCTGTGTACATTAGTGCAATCATGGGGTACAGTGTGCAGGCTTCATATACAATCTGAAATATTTTCATCCAACTGTTCGACATAACCTTCATGGGATTTTCTCCTTTATTGTGTGAAAACATTTGTGTTCTGCATTTAGTAGGTTTCACCTGTCCCTTCCAAGATGCTCCTGGGACTGATTCAAATCAAGTTTATGATACCAAAGGTCATTTCCATTATCTTATAAGACGTGCCCCCAATGGAATGTTGGCAGATGTTAGCTTTTAATAACACAATGGGAGGTGAATTCTCTTGATCACATGCAGAAGATGTCAAACCTCTTCATGACATCTTCAGAACTATTGGTGCATAGTTTGTAATATACTAACAAATTGGTGTAGTATGAATGTATTATGGGTATTTTTTCTTTCTAGACAAGTCTAGTTTGGGGGTTTGTTTTGCTGATACTCCTTTCTGTTCTCTTTCTCTTCATTATTGCAATTATTATCTTCAGTACAATGTTTTCTCTTTTTTATTTCAAAATATTAGGGGTACAAGTGTTCTTTTTACATGAATGAGTTGTATAATGCTGAATTCAGGGCCTTTACTGTGCTCATCACCAGAATAGTGGACATTGTCCTCTGTAAGTAAGCTTTATGTCTCACCCACCTTCCACTCCTCCACCTTCTTAGCTTCCAAGGTCCTTATGTCCCTTTATGACCATGTGTACACCCATCAATTAACTCCCACTTATTAGTGAGAAATTGTGGTGTTCCATTTTCCACCCCTGAGATACTTCATTCAGGGTAACGATCTCCAATTTTAACCAAGTTGCTGCAAATGACATCATTTCATTCCTTCTTATGGAACAGTATTCCAGTGTAGGTGTACGTGTGTGTACACACACTACATTTTCTTTTGATAAGTCTGTTTATACAGAGTTCCTTAGTAGTTAAAATACTAGCAGTGAAATTATTTATGGTTGGCATTATATTTAGATTCAAAGTGGCCTTTAAGATCAATAAGGAGGATTCTAGGGATATACATATTTCTTGTCATTCTTAAAAATATTAAGTAACTATCTATGTAACCAATAATAGCATGCATGTTTTCAGAGCTGATTTTTACTACTTCCCAATGATTGGATTCAGTGAAGTTTTGGTTTACTATTTTATACTTCAGAATTATACAAGAGAAAGGAAAAGTTAAAGTGTTTTTTATGTGTACTCATTAACATCAGCAGCTTTTGATTTAATGTTATATATCTCTGTAGTTGGACAAATGTGTTATAACAACTATAATTAGTCAATATTAATTGATCAAGGGTTAATTATGGTATTCTTAGTGAGTTTTTAAAAACACATGTCAGAATTATGACACAAAAATATAACTATTCCTTTGTTATACTTTTTATATAAAGAGTGGGCCAACTTTAATTCTATAAAAGAAAAACACCTCTTCCTAGAAGAGGTATTTTCATTAATTGTGAATATGTTAATTTGAAATTTGATACAATCAGCATCTTGACTCTCAATTAGGAATCTTGGGTTCTAGCTCTATTTCTGTCATATGAATTTGTTCTTTCATGATCTCTGGGCCTCTTTTTTTATATGATTCTTTTATCATTCCTCTGTAGCTTCAGTATCTTATGATGAGTTATGTCAATTGAATGAAAAGAAACCCATGTATATATGCTTTAAACTTATGAGTAAGAAATCCATATATAAATTTAGATCATGTCCACATTGGATAATCTACTGAAATTGCATTAGGCTTTTGAGTATACAAGTAGTAAGACGTATGGGGATCTTACTTTTCTTTTATTAGTAATTCCAAAGAATCTTCATAGAGTAAAAGATGTTCAAGTCCACAGTAGAGAATGTTGTAAATTTTGTTCTACCCACAGCCCAGTTCTCCTGACATGTGTTTTATTTTTGCTATGGAGGAGTCTTTTGAAGTTCTTGGAAGAAACTCTCAGTGCTTCATGGGAGACAAGTCAGGACCAGAAAGTTAATGCGAAGAATGCGGCACATGATCTGGAGATTGTGAGGGCTGTTTGTCATTCCTTGCCAAAGACTGGGACAGCTTTCGTTGCTAGGAAGAAGGCTCCTGGAGTCATCTCTTCACTGAAGCATTAAGTTTGGACTAGAATTGCTATCGTATTAGCTAGTGCCTTGTGTTTCATTCTTTAAAATGTGAACTGTTCTTTTCTCAACTTCTTTTACAATCAATTTTATGTTGATGATCTGTGTTGAAAAGCCCAGGGGAAAGTAATAAACTTAATGTGAATTTTAGATCTTTGAGTACACCAAATTTCTAGGTATTTCTACATTTGATGTGCTTTCTAAACTTTATTAAAATGCAGAGCAAGAGAAAAATCATGTTTCAAAAACATTTTCAGTCCTTGATATATGAGCCAGAAATGGGACAGGATGGGAAAGGTTTGTTTGATGTGCAAAAATCCATTTTATCATTACGTTTAAAAAACCGATTTCTTTGATGTTAGATACCAGGATTTTCACTAAATGTTTTTCTATTGAAATAGATAAGACAATTGTAGGCTCTGAGCTGCAGTTCTTGGGCTATGTGATGTGTGGGTGTAACTGTCTGCTTTTTCTTCTGAAACTTTTAGAGGATACTTTCCAGATCTGATCTTTATTCATTTTGAACATTAAAAATATTAAGTGAGAATAGTTGCTGGAGCTGTGAGAACAGTGTTGGAGAAGAAAAGAGACCTACCGAGTAAGATTGCCTGGAAATCACACACAATATAATTTGGGGGCAACATTAACACGAATAAAGCAAAGAATGTGTTCTATAAGATATTCTTAAATTGTGGCTGGAAGAAATTCTATAGTACAGAAATTCAATTAGATTTCTATTATAGTGTTCTTTTAATTTATCTCTAAGGTTAGAACATAAGGAATCCCACATAGGTAAATCTTTCAAATAATTGAAACTTACCACCTTGATATTTCAATTTAAGTTCAAGTTTTTATGACATATAATCTCATCCTAAATAAAAATCTTTACTGGATATATCAGAATCACGTTATGGACATAGATTCTTTGAGCTAGAAATATATTTATACGTGGTCTGGATTAACCTTTTCATTAGAAAGGTATGGAACCTGAAAGCTCAGAACATTTCCCAGGGAATATCAGGGTAAAATCTAAGCTTTGCTGACTATTGGAATTTTATTATGGTATCATCCTATACTTTGATATTATCTTCTGGATCTCTGATGTAGGCAGGGCTATTTTTTTCTGGTAAATAATCCCAGACTGTTACGCTTTTATGATTTTTCTCGTTGTTACGATTTTTATTACATTTTCCTCCACTGTCAGCCTGCCAACAGTAACTTTATAGGACTGTAAAAGTACTTGGTTTAGACTGGGAAGTGGGTTCGAATTACTCCCAAAATAGAGTCAGTATTATGGACAAAGAGATATGTATATTTCATGGATTTGGGGAAGACAGGCATATGGCTTGCCATCTTCCTCTCCACTCCACATTCCATCTTTATCCTGGGTGACTTCAACAGCTATGCTGCTGACCAGTTTAAAGGTTGGATTCCCAATTCTTTGAGATGCTCATCTCCTCTGTCATTCACCTCTTGTCCATTTTTGTCACTCATTTCCATGGCAACTCCCCTGGCCTTGTTCTGACTCAGATGCTTTATAATTGAAATTTTAAATTAAGACATTCTCCTTCATTTAACGTCTCTCACTGCATCAGTTTTAAAATAAAGAGACATCCAGAACTGATGAACATTTATTGTCTTCCTATGTTTACTTTCTTTTATGATGAACTTGTAGTTCACACTCCATCAATTTGACTGTTCTCTTGACGCTGTTCTTAACTCCTCTCAATTCATTTTTTTATTTCTTAGTCTGTGATAAGCAGTGTAATCCAAATAGTCTTCTTGAAGTCTATACCAGAAAGCTGTTGGAAAGTTGAATGGCTTTGAAATGAGGGCCATCACAAATTCAGTCTCGAAACTCTTATAGTATTTTAACGTTTTCCAGAATTCCATCTATATTTGCCTAGACAACTCTTTCTCCTATTCTCCATGATGTTCAAAATTCTCCCCATTTTCATATATTATACTTTCTCTTACTTTTTATGTCACTCTCATTGGGTATTTTTACCTAAAGCCATCAGGTCAGAACAACTCAACTTCCTGACACCAACACTAAAATATAGTAGCCTTTGCATCCTTTCTTTCCTTTTCTACCTTGGATACAGGATATCTTGTGAGCGAGGGATCTAATTTTATTTCACTTTCTGTATGTGTAAGCAGTTCTTTTGATACCATCTATTGATGAAGTCATTTTACTCACAGCTTTTAAAAAATTATTGCTGTATTTTTTTCCTTTTATACCTGGTCTGTTTCAGGCTCTCCATCTGGTTAGTTAATTTATTTTTCTATCACTTAGGAATTATCACATTATTTAATGACTGTGGCTGTTTGCATATCTTGTCCAAAGGGCAGGTCCTCCCATGCTGTTCTTTTCTTCAAAATGATCTTATCAATTATTGGAGTTCCTTCCATGTAAATTTTATAACCATGCTGCTAAATTATATTTAAAAAAGCTTTTGGGCATCTTGACTGGAATGGTACTGAATTTATATGTTAATTTGGGAGAGAATGAAAACCTTTATGTTAAATCTTCTAATCCATGAATATGGCATATGTCTCCGTTTTATTAGATTTTTTATCTCCTCTAATATGCTTTATGTCTTTCTCTATAGAAGTTTTTATGCTATTTTTAGGATTTTCTCTGAATATGTTATAGTTTTTGAGGCTACTTTGAATAAGAATTTTCTTACTTTTGCTGTCACTCAACTGTGATCATTCAAGTACGCACCATCAGCTCAAAGCAAGATAGCTGCTTAAAATTCTTCAATACATTCACATTATCATTGGTATTAGGCCCAGCAGGACATATAGCTTCTCATACATTGGTCCTCATTTTTCTCTCCAGCTTCTTTCATGCCAGCCTATCACTCCTTTTGAATTGCTTCATCTCCAAACTCTATCTCCAAAACTCTATATCCAAAATGCAGTCACCTTTTGTCCTCTCTGGTGCTTCCATTCTAGACCGAGTCACCATTTTCTCTATCCTGGTTGACTGTAGTAGCCTCTGACTAATTTTCTTGCTTTCACTGTCATCTCCCTGTAATCCATTTTCTATGTAATAGCCAGAGTAATCCTTGAAAAAGATGTAAATCAGAATATACTCCTTCTCTGCCTAAAGGCCTCTGGTGGTAAAATAAAATAAAAAATCCTTACTATGGCCAACAACGCCCTCTAGGACCTGATTTCTCCCTAAACTTCCACCTTATTGCGTGTCACTCTTCTCCTTGGTCAATATATTGCAACTATTCTTTGCTCCTCAAAGACATCAAGCCTTTGTAGATTTTTACTGTTTCCTCTACTTTAAATATACTTTACCACACCAAAACGTGAACAATAGGGGAGCAGAAGCCTTGTCTGTGTATTCCATGGCTCGATTCCCAGGCCCCTGGGTTCAATGATTATTTGCCGATTAAATGAATGAATGAATTTCTTTTTGATTTCTTAAAGGTAGTCTTTCTCTGCTTCTCCCTCACAAAATGTTCCACCTTTGCGTGGAAACGTTATCTAGATATAGTTTGTTTTCCTCCTCTGGACAGCCTTCCTTGATCCCTACCCTGCCTTCTTTCTTATGGAGTGTTGGGGACAGAGGTGTCTGACTGGTGTCTTTGTATGCCGTGTATGTTCCCTATATACAAGACTATTTAGGTCATGGGGTAAAGGATTTCCCCCCTGCTGTAGTTGTCGTATCTAGCACTATGCCTTGCTTGTGGTGTAATCACTCAATGAGCATCTGGTGAGTGAGCAAAAGAGTAGGTGAATGACTAAATCTGTTTTGAATTTCCAGAGATCCTTTAATTTCATTTCTGTCTCTTATCTATGTTTCAGAATACTAGTGGTATCTGAAAAGTAATCTCTAGGGAACAGATTGATAGATTTCATTTGCAATACTTTTTATTCAAAAATCCCAGAGAAGTTTAGAAATATTTAAACAGGTTCAGCACCAATACCTCAGTGGTTAGGGTGCCAGCCACATACGCTTGGGCTGGCAGGTTCAAACCCGGAAAGGGCCTGCTAAACAACAATGACAACTGTAACTAAAAAAAAAAAAAAAAAAAAAAAAACTAGCTGTTATGGGGGGGTGCCTGTAGTCTCAGCTACTTGGGAAGCTGAGGCAAGAGAATTGCTTAAGCCCAAGAGTTTGAGGTTGCTGTGAGCTGTTATGCCACAGCACTCTACCCAGGGTGATATAGTGAGACTCTGACTCAAAAAATAAATAAATAAATAAACAAACACATACATAAATAAATATAAAATAAAAAAGAAATATTTAAACAAAATCTATTATTGACATTGTAGTTGATCCCTAATGAAGATAAAAGCTGCTAATAGGAAGAAAAAAGAATATTTCTATGAAATTAAAGTACTAATGTCTACCCTTAGGTCACAGAAACCCTATATACCTCCATGACTCCAGAACTATAAAACAGTTGGACCAGTGAGCAATCCTTAGAATAAATGTTCTGCCATTTTGGATCTGCAAATGCTATGATTTGATATCTTTCATCTGTTATCTGAGGGTTTTCTCTGGTTTTGTCCTGTCTTCTTTATTGCCCCCCTGGCTTCCTGGTTTATTCTCTGTTAATTCTCTGAATACTCATTCCTGCTCATATGTTGGGCTTCACTCTGGCCTTTCATGCAAAACTTAAGTTCACATGCTACTTTCCCTTTCTGATACTCAAGCCCAAGGACACAGGCTTTGTCGTTTCTCAGTTCCTCAGGATGCAAAAAATTTTCCAAAATAAATAAAGTATTTTAAAATCTAAATATACAGAAATATAGCTTCTTAATTGTTACTTTTATGGGCTAAATAGTACATATAGTTTTCAAAATCTAAGTAGTAAACATTCCCTATTTGAAAGTAGTTCTACATAAGAAATCATGTTTACCTTGGAGATTTCAATAATTAAATACTTTCAAAATTATTATGCTGTTGATTACATTTTAGCTATTAAATAGAAAGGATTGTCAAAAATGACGATGACCATTAGAAAGACACTAAAGTCATGAGTAGTTGTGTAAGAGGAAATATTTATCTCCAAACTGTACCAAATAAAAGCAAAATTTAATTTTAGTGATGATGATGTTGATGATGATGATGATAAACTAGTCTGGCACCTATTTATACTGCAATCAAATTTAGTTCAACTAATGTTTTGCTTACTTGACATTCTCAAATATGATATGATGGAGTTATTTTTTACCTTGGCTTCAGAAAATGGTTCCTTCCAGTTTTCAGGAGGAAACTTTTGCCAGGAAACAGATTCTACTGTCCAGCTTCTAATGAGTTAATATAACCAATGAGCCAATTTTTCTTTAGTCCAGGCAATATTTTACCAGTGACATTTAAAAAGCATAAATAAAATGTTTAAATTACTTCTCCTTCGTGACTAGACCTAATAAATTTCCTTCAGGTTATAGAGTAGTTTAGTTTAAGAACAGCTTCAAAACAAGCTGTGAACTTTAAAAATTGCCTAGTGGTCTAATATGCAGTGGTATCCAATTTTCAGTGATGGTGAAATGAAGACTCAGAGCAGATACAGTTTGCCTGCCACAAAATAGTGCTCACTAAGTAATAGTTATCATTATCATTGTTAATTACCATTATTTATTTTCCTTAACAAGATTGTCTGCCAGTTGACTGTGGATAAATGAAGTTTCTATTAGAGGTTGCATTTTCATAAAGTCAGTACAATTAATAATTGAATTTATGTTCTTTAAAAACTGAATGTGGTTGAAACATTGCAGCAGTTGTATGGGTTAGGGGTTGGAAGAGATGTAGAACAGAGAGAGAGAATGGAAATTTTCATTTAGATGGATATTTTTGCAGAGGCTAAAGGGAAAAATAACTACTTTAAGAAAGGAAAATATGTTGGCTAGGACAGTTTTTTTCTTTCTTTTTTTTTTTTTTAAGGAAGAAAACTCTAAAATCCTGGAGAATCATTGACCAATTGTTTCCTTTCCACTGCCTCTTTTTGGTAGACAGGTCTGGGGATGTTTAACACATATTTCCTTTGCCTATACTCTGAATCCTGTCCCTGGGTCTAAAGAGCATTGCTTGATGGGTTATTGTCTCTGTCTTCTATATCTTAAACATCTTTATTTCTATGATGTCCTTGTCCCAGATCATAGATATAGTCAAAGTGATCGCCAAAAACCCAAACTCCACATCATCCTGCTTCTCTTGCTTTTCTTATGTTCAATACAGCTGTATCTTCTCTTATTTTTTTCTTCCTTTCAAGTCCATGTACATTTTATTTGCTCTTCTTGTCTATTGGATTAGTTAGGACATCCAGGACAATGTTGAATAGGAGTTGTAAGAGGGGACATCCTTACCTTTTCCCTTACCTACTATAGCCAAAAAGCATCTAATTTCTTACCATTACATATGATGTTAGCTGTACATTTCCCCCCTCTATTCCTAGTTTACAGAGAAATTTTCTTTTTGTCATAAACAGGTGTTGGATTTGTTAAATGTGTTTTCTATAGCAATTGACAAAATAGCATGATTGTCCTTCTTTAGACTGTTGATACGATGGACAACAGTGATGTGATAATGTTGAATCAGCATTGCATACTTGGAGTAAAAAGCATAATGTATAGTTCTTTTTATACACCATTCGATTCTGTTAGCTGATTTTTTGAGGCCTTTTGCATCTATGTTAGTAAGAGATATCTTTTTTTAAAAAATTAATTTTTTTCAATTTTTAAAATTATCATTATTATTATTTTGGAGACAGAGTAGAGTGCCGTAGTGTCGCAGCTCACAGCAACCTCAACCCCGTGGGCTTAAGTGATTCTTTTGCCTCAGCCTCCTGAGTAGCTGGGACTATAGTTGCCCACCACAATGCCAGGCTATTTTTTTGTTTCCATTGTCATTGTTGTTTAGCAGATCCGGGCAAGGCTTGGAACCCGCCAGCCTTGGTGTATGTGACCAGTGCCCTACGCACTGAGCTATGGGCGTTGAGTCTAAAATTATTATTTTAACAAATAAAAATTATATATACTTGTGATGTATGAAATGATGTTTTGAAATTTGCATACTTTATGGAATGAAAAAATCAAGCCAGTTAATATACTATTACTTCATTTTATTGTGGTGGAGAAAACCGCTCTCTAAATAATTTTTAACTAGGGTCACTATGTTATACAATAGAATTCTTTTTTTTTTTTTTTTTGCAGTTTTTGGCCAGTGCCGGGTTTGAACCCGCCACCTCTGTATATGGGGCTGGCACTCTACTCCTTGAGCCACAGGTGCCACCCTGTACAATAGAATTCTTAAACTTATTCTTCCTGTCTAAACAAAACTTTGTATTCTTTGAACAACATCTTCCCAATTCCCTCCACCTCCAGTCCTGGTGATGACCACTTTACTTTTGTTTCTAAGAGTTTGACTGCTTATATATGTGGAATTATGCAATATCTGTCCTTCTGTGACTGACTTATTTCACTTACCTCAATGTTCTCAAGGTCCATCCTTGTTGTCACCTGTGAAAGTATTTCCTTCCTTTTAAAGACTGAATAACACTCCATCATGTGTCGTATATACCACATTTTCCTTATCTATTCATCTGCAGATGAACATACGTTGTTTCCACATTTTGTTGCATGACTAATGTTGCAATGAACAAATGAGTGCAAATATTTCTTTGAGATTTTGATTTAAATTCTTCTGGATAAGTACCAGAAGTGAGACTACTGTATCATATATTAATTTTTTATTTAAAATTTTAAGTATTGGGTGGCGCTTATGGCTCAAAGGAGTAGGGCACTGGCCCCATATACCAGAGGTGGTGGGTTCAAACCCAGCCCCAGCACCCCCCAAAAAGTAAAAAATAAAATAAAATAAAATAAAATTTTAAGTATTTTGAGAAGCCTCTACAATGGTCTCCATAGAGGCTGCACCATTTTACATTCCCACCAACAGTGCACAAGAGTTTTGATTTCTCCACCTGCCTGTTTTACACTTATTATTGTTTTCTTAATAGAAAACCATTCTGTTAATTGTGAAATAACATCTCATTGTGATTTTGGTTTGCTTTTCTATGGTAGTTAGGGGTGTTAAACATATTTTTATATTCCTCTTGGCCATTTACATGTCTTCTTTAAAAAAATGTTCATTCACATCCTTTGCTTATTTATTATTGAGTTATTGGAGGGTTTTTTGGCTATTGTGTTACGGATCTCTTTCACTTTTAAAGAGTAATTTCTCTGGACAGGGAATTCTTCCCCACCCACTTTTAATTCAACCCTTTAAATATTTTGCCTTGCTCTCTTCCTGCAGAGTTTCTGAAGAGAACTCTGGTGTAATTCTTGTCCTTGGTCTTCTACACTCAGGTTCCTCACCTCCTATGGCTTCCTTGGAGACATTCTCTTTGTCGTTGATTTTCTGGAGTTTGAATATGATATACCTAAGGGTAACTTTTTAAAAATTTCCTTTCTTTCTCTCTCTCTTTTCTGTCCTGGCATTCCCAGTATGTGTATATTACACCTTTTGTTCTTGGATGTGGTTTTCTTTTTTTCTCCTTGCTTTTGGTTTTAGAAATTGCTCACTGATTATTTCCTTAGCCATGCATAGTCTACTGATGAGCCTGTCACAGTCACTCTACACTTGTATTATGATATTCTAGCATTTTCTTGACTCTTTCATAGAGTTTCTATGTGTCTACTTACATATCATCTATTCTTGTATGTTTTTAAATTTTTTCCATTAGAGCTCTTAGCACATTTATCACGGTTGTTTTAAATTTCTGGTCTGAGAATTCCAACATCTTTGCAATTTCTGATTTTGGTTCTGATGCTTGTACTATTTTTTTTTAAAAGTATATTTTTGTCTTTTAGTATTCCTTATAGTGTGTTGTAAGAGAGAGAGAGAAGAAGGAGAAAGAGACAGCTGAGCTTCATATACTGGAGGTAGACAGGCCTTTAATTTGAGGTTTTGTGTACATCTGTTAGGAGTTAAGCATATGTTTACTATTTGTTGTAGCTGAAGGTGTCAGCTACAGCTTTCTCTGTTGTCTCTATCCCTAGAGAATTTCAATAAGATTAGAGGCAATGCCCATCAATAGGAGCCCTATTGATGTGGTGATGAGGTATGTGTGGAGTGAAGCATTCTATCCTCCTATGATTAGGTCTCTGGCTTCTAATGAACCTGCGACCATGGGCTGTGACCTTCACAAGTCCTTCTTAGTTTCTTTCTTTCTTTCTTTTTCTTCTTTTCAGTTAGAGAGGGCTGGAGTTGAGTATCTTTTCTCCCAGTCCAGTTAGACTTTATCATGAAGGAAAGAATATCGTGGGCTTAATGCAAAATGTTTACTCTTCCTCTCCCTATGCTGGAAGAGAGAACTATTTCTTTTTCATAATAATTTGCATTGTGAGAACCTGGTAGGACTGGATGTAAAACTCAAGAAAGTATGAGGCATTCCCCTGACCAAGCCTGGTTATCCCTAGAGTTTTTAACTCTCAAATTTGTCCAGGCTCATCCTCCTACAATTTGTCAGTATCAGTTTAATTTCTTCTGTTCCTGTAGTGGTTTCAGCTCTTGGGTTTCTACTCTAGTAGGCTGTGATTCTCTTTATCTGCCTATCTGTCTTTCCAATTTCGGAAGTAGCAATTTGCCTTGGGACTTCAGAAGAGTTATTTATTTTTAGTTTGTTTTATTTTTTTTTCTTATAAGTCGGGGAGTGATGACTTCCGTGCTGGACAAGTTCTTTCTTTCGTTTAAATATATAAACTTACTGATAAAGTAGTTTATACTTAATCTCTTTTCCTTACTTCCCAGTTCCCAATCTCGTGATATGCAGATTTGCCCTCAGTGTCCAATGATATGGCTGGGGGTGGGGTGGGGGGGTAACTGATACACTCCTAACCGCCTCTTTATCCATCTCAGTTACCTTCCCCTGCTTCAAGCTCCCATCTTCCTGGATCCATACTATTAAAATACCTTTAACTAGTCTCTCCTCTTATACAATTACCCACCCTAATATAATAATATTAATGTTCTTCTTTTAGAAACGTTTATCACTGTTTCCTTATCAAAGTCATTGAATTATGAAACATGACTTCCTTATGCTTCCTTAACCACTAATTATAGACCTAAAATTTCAACCATTTGGGAAGTCAAATTAGACAATTTCATTTGATAAATCAGTTTTTGAAAAGATAATTAAAGAAAACAAGAATGGCACGTATTTATGATATCTTTCTGCATTTTTCAGAAATATAAAAAGTGCATAATTTTACAGAATATAAAGTGGATTATGTTCATGTTCTGAAAGAAAGATGGAGGCATGAAAACATCAATGTGAATTTATTTGGTGGAATTCATTTGACTTTCATTTTTCATGATTGCATATATTTAGGATTCTGAATGGTACCTTTATAATACTAAAGAACTCTCTTCTCTTTCTTTAATTTTCTCTATACATATACATGTGTTTATTTGGTTTCCACTTTTTACCTTCACAAAATTAAAAAGGCTTAAAATTTAATAACAATAATAATGTTTAAGATAAGGACTAGAAACAAAAACCTCGTAAGAACTCTCTTCTTTATGAATGAATAAATACACGTACAAGGTGGCCAAAAAATTCATGTGCAATTTAAAATAGATGCACACA